>PVJD01005946.1:0-106071 GCA_004026545.1 Mormoops blainvillei
GTGGGGCAGGGTACACAGGCAATTATGTAATAACCCGAAGGAGGGCCCCACTTCCTCGTTTTTTCTCTGAGGGATATGGGAAAGAGTTCACAGAAGAGGCAATATTTCAGGTGGCTCTTGAAAGACGAATAGGCGTTTGGCAAATGGAGAAGTAGAGAAGTGGGTCCAAGATAATATAAGAACTTTAGAATATTTTTCCATTTATCCCACTCCTGATATAAATGTTATCATTTTTGCTATTTTAACTTCCATCATTCAACCCCGTAAGACATTATCAACATTGATGTAGAGAGCAGTGTTCATTTTCATTTACCCAGGTACATGTGGCTTTCCTTGCATTTCAGACCTTCCATCTGTATTTATTTTCCTTCCTCCAAGGCCCTTACCCCAGAATTTTCTTGGCTGGAGTCCTGCTGGTGACAAGTTTTCATAACTTTGTTATTCTGTAAATGTCTTTATTTATCTTCATTCTTTAATGATATTTTGCTGAGTACAGAATTACATGTAGGACCACCTCCTTGCGGGGCATAGTCCGCAGAAGACCTCATCTGAGCCCTCCTGCTTCTGGAGGAAAGAGCCAACCTTCTTAGAGGTCAGTCTGTTCAACAAATGGGACCCCAGAACCTTCTATTTGTTCAGCAAAGAGAGCTGGCAGTGACCTCCCCAAAGGAGGGCTTCATCTCCATTTTGGGTTCTGATGATGCCACCCCTTGTCACATTGTGATCCTGAGGCACACAGGCAATGGGGTTACCTGCTTGACACATGGTGATGGAACCAGCACCAAAGCTGAGATTCCGTTGATCATGACCTCCATAAAATCCTTTTCTAACCACGCTCAATGTGGAAGGCTGGACATGCACCTCGTGGGTGGCTTCAGTGAGGAGAGGCAGTCGTCACAAAAACTTATTCATCAACGTCTTAGTGAATTTGACAGACAAGATGATGACACACTTAGTGACATTATGTGTGACAGAATTAAATGACTGCAAAGAATGAAAACCCACTTTCCAATAATTTATGGCTCTGCTGTCAACATTAAAACTGCAGAGATTTACGAAGCCTCTTTCCAAGATCTTGGTCCCAAGGAGGAACCGCATGCTGTGTGAGTGTTAACAGGCGGACCAATGCTTAGTATTTACACTGCAAAAGTGGAACAAATTCATGTAAGGTTGTACTCCTGGGTGCCACCTTTGATAGGGAAATTCAAGAGTTAAAGATTTTAGCTGTGGTTATAGTTGCTAGGCTTAAGTGATTAATGTATGTGGAAAGTTGCTATTCTAGGAACTGGAATACATGACCTACGTGACTCCAGGGGATCAGCAAGCAATTCAGCCTTTGTGCCTCTGGGGTCTGCAAGTGGGTCAAGGTGGTATCTAAACCATCGTGTTCCAGGGAGGGAACGTCCCTGATGCAGATGAAGAATTGGAAAATTGCTGCCAGACTGCAACACTTATCTGATGAACTTTTTCCCAAGCCTCTTACCTATCCTTTTCTTCTCTCTAAAAAGGTTGGCTTGAGATGACACATTAAGAGGGTTTTTAGGGTACATAACCCATTGTCTTCTGAGATCACCAACATCTGAATAAAGTGCCTATAAAGATTCAGTCCTTACCCTGATCGGTGTGGCTTAGTTGGTTGGTCATCAGCCTGCAAAGCGAAAGTCTTGATTTCTGGTCACGGCACATGCCTGGGTTACGGGTTTGGTCCCAGATTGGGGTGTGTTTGGGCTGCAACCAATCGATGTTCCTCTCTTTCACCAATGTTTCTCTCCCTCTTTCTCCCTCCCTTCCCCTTTCGCTGAGGAACTCCCCAACTTTGTTGAACATATTAGATCTACATTGATTTTTTTTCAGTGCAGACCTCCAATAAACACAGTATTTCCTGGAAATAAAACTCTGCTCTCAACGAAGAACAAGGAGGAAGAGGAGGAGAATAAGAATAAGGATAAGGATAAAAATAAGAATAAGAATAAGAATAAGAATAAGAATAAGAATGAGAAGGAGAAGGAGAAGGAGAAGGAGAAGGAGAAGGAGGAGAGGAGAAGAAGAGCAAGGTGGCTTATGGAAAAAGATCTCCAGGAAGCTAAAAATAAGAATTACCAAAGAAATCAAATTTTTGGCATGACAGAGACTATTGGTGGGGGTTGGACAGAGTAGGAATTTGAAATCTGCATCTGTTGAGTCTTAGTGTCTTTCAAATGACTTTCAAAATAATCTTACTTTGGCAAAAAAAAAAAGTGTGTGTGGTAGTTGTTTTCTATCAGCACATTTCCATTATTGCTTTTCAGAAGAATGTTGACTGTCATTAGCACTTTAAAGAAAATCTGTCATTTGGTCGCTTTTTTGGCTACATTTAGAATAGCCTCTTCAACTAGACTGTTCTCAAGATTCTCTATGGGGCATCCATCTGTGATATTATTTTTTATTTATCCTGTTTTGTTTTGTGATTAGGAATAATCTTTGAAGAATAAGATCACAAGGATCGATATTGTCAGAAAAACATCATGTAAAACTTACAAAAGGGCAAATGAGATTTCTTGGTGCCCTCTTAGTGTTGTCTAGCAGATCCTCTGAGGATTATCTGACTGTATAGGGGTGTACTCCTTTAATTGGCCTTTTATAGACTATAGTATTTTACAGCTCTGCAGCTGTAGCAATGAAGTTATAGAAAACTGATAGAAATGCAAATAATTCCTGTCCATAGTAATGCAAATGATTCATATTCATAACAATGCAAATGTTCAGTAGAAAACATAAATTTCTGAGAGTTGAATTCTCCCTTAAACAAACCTAGCATCTTACTGGTTCCTTCATGAATTAATGAGCTCAGTGAAATTTTTGACATATGTTCAATTAAGAAAAAACATAAGAAAAATTCATAAGTTCATTAATAATTCTGTTTATTAAGTTATTATTCTAGTCTGTTCATCAAAAGAAAGTGGAAAGAATACTCTTCAGCAGTAAAAACAAATCAACATGGATACATATCCAAACCTATTGTTGAGTGATTAAATCAAGTTACGGAAGAATATACACTGAATAATTCAATTTAAAAAATTATGAAAACAAATAATAAATTAAGAATTGTATCATAATATGCCTTCAAAAATATTAACGAAAGTGATTAAAAATTTTTAAAGCCTGAAATACAGACACTAAAATGTTAGCAGTATTTATCTCCAGGTGTAAGGTAATAGATGATTTTCATTTTCTTCCTTTTTTTGCCTCTGACTTTTGCAATAAAGAAAACAAACAATAAACTAAAAGAAGATATATTCAATGCATGTAACAAAGAATTAATACCCAAAATACTTAACAAACTACAAATCAAGAAAAGGCAAACAATATCTTATATTATCGAAGACATCATTTGTCACTCACCATGATAAATGCTTTACATGTACTATTATATTTAGTCCAACATCCCTCTGAAGTGTTTACTATTTTCTTTCCATTACCAGATGAGGAAACTGAAGCACAGAGAAATGATGTAACTTGCCCATCATCACCAAGTTAATAAAGGGAAGGTAGAGCTGGGATTAAAACACAGAAATCTATACTGGAGTGATAGTGATGGGTGGAGACTTGACTTGGGGTGGTGAACATACAGTACAGTGTACAGGTGATGTATTATAGAACTGTCCACCTGAAACCTGAATAATTTTCTTAACCAGTGTCACCCCAATAAATCCAATAATCATAAAAAAAAGAATACAGATGTCTGACTTCAGAAACTACTACACTCACTTCACAATACTACCAACAATCTTGTGAAAAGTTGTTAAATTCACTAACAACTAGGGAATTACAAATGAAACAAAAAGCAATGTTGCCACTTTCCATCTATACAATATATAAGAACGTTAAGATGTTTGAGATACGTAAACAGTATCAAGTATTGATGGGAATGAAAGGTGTAGGTTGGTATAGTTACTTGGAAGAACAATTTAGGAGTGCCTAGTAAATTTAAATTCTTTGATTCTATAATGTGCAATGTCCACATATACATAAATCCTAGAAAAATACTTATGTAGAGAGAAATGTCCAAAGACATTACTGCAGGATTATTTAAATAGTGAAAAATTAGAAATAACAAATGTTCAATAGTAGGTAAGTGAAATGTGGTATATTCAAATGCTTGTCAAAGGAAATATTCTAGGCCTGTAATTATCAAATGAGTAGATGTTAGAAACATGATATCGACATTATGCTATCATTAAAACAATTTAAATTGATACAAGACCAATTTATATGTTGTTCATTCATACAACTGTATGCAACAAAAACTTAAAAATGCATTGAATAAACTTCAGTTTAATCATAGTGATTGATTCAGGGGAGTTGAGAATATTCAAAGAACATTTCGATTTTTTTTTGGTAAATATTTAATCCATTAAAAAGAGACTAAACATGGCAAAATATTAATGTGGTTTTTTTGGATGTGAAAAAATAGAGTCTTTGCTACATTACTTTCTACAATCTTTATGTGTCTCTATCTCTTCTGTGGAGAGATAGATATATGCCCACAGATATACATAGAGAGATATATAGATATACATATAAACACATATATTTTTATTTTATAAAATGTATATTTATTTTCTCAAGATCAAAGTGAGATTTAAAATATAAACCCAGGACAAAGTCAACTTCACAGGCTGAGTCCAGACCAGATTAATCATTAGCCGCACTGTCATACAGCTCTGTTTAGAGTAATTGTAGCTTAGGCTTTATAGCGTCTAATGCAAAGAACAGTGCTAACTATCCTTTGTAAGTGCATAGCTGTCTTTCTGCATAATCTGTTTACTCTTCGTGTCATTTTCATCCCTAAATCCTTTGCACTGTGGAAAAGCATGTGCACATGTTAAACATTCGGCTGTGATGATACTGCACTGACATAAACTTATGAAAATGAAGAAAGAACCCAGGAAAAGCAATAAAGCAATTACCTTGAGCCATAAGGATATAGTGTTTGCAGGGGAATTCCTTTGTTTTCAATACTTAACTGAGTCATTGGGTGGTGGCAGCTGAAAAGTTCCCAACCAATGGGGAGACCTTCAGTTTAGGGGTGGTGTACACACCCTCTCTCAGTGGCTCACAACCCCAGGAAGGCTCAGGTTGATCAGAACTGATGTATTTTTATGAAAATACATGGTACCCATCAAGTATGCTCATGACTCTGGACAACTCTGAAATATCCTGGGTCACTGAGTTGTCCCTCTGCCACCAAGTACTTTCAGAAAGGCCCCCTTAACATCCTTGTTCCGGAGGCTGTAGATGATGGGGTTGAGGAAGGCAGAGACAACATTGTAGAACAGGGCTAGCTTTTTGTCCCGTTCTGGGTCGTACCAGGAGCCAGGCCTCATGTACATAATCATAGCTGGCCCATAGAACATGGTGACTACAGTGACATGGGAAGCACATGTAGAGAAGGACTTGAGCCTCCCCTGGGTTGAGCGGATTCTCAAGATGGAGGCAAAGATGCGGACATAAGAGGCCAGGATGAGGGAGAGTGGGACCAGAAGCAGGATGAAACCCAAGATGAAATCCAACTGGTCGTTGAAGGATGTGTCTGCGCAGGCCAACTTCAGGACAGCAGGGACCTCACAGAAGAAGTGGTTTATCTTGTGGGGACCACAATAAGGCAGACGCATGGTGAAGACAGTGTAGATGAGAGCCCCAGCTATGCTAATGGACCAACAGACTGTGACCATCTTGATACAAACAGCACGGCTCATGAGTAGGGTATAGTGGAGGGGGAAGCAAATGGCCAAATACCTATCATAGGCCATAATGGCATAGAGGACACACTCAGAAATACCTAAGACCAAGAAGATGAACATCTGGGCTACACAAGCTCCCCAGGAGATAGCGGACCTTGGGCACACCATGTTAACCAACATTTGGGGCACAGTGGTGGTGACATAGCTCATGTCCACCAAGGAAAGGATGCTGAGAAAGAAGTACATAGGCGTGTGGAGGCGCGAGTCCAAGTAGATCAAGGTGATGATGAGTCCATTGCCCAGAAGGGTGATGAAGTAGAGGAGGAGGAAGAAAGTGAACAGGGCCATTCTGACCTGTGTCTCACTGGAGAAACCAAGGAGAATGAACTCGGACACAGAGCTGTGGTTTCTTTTGCCAAGGTTCTGCATGGTGATCTGCTTATTAAAGACAAACAGGACTTCCTTGTTCTGTCCTTGGCCTTGAGGGAGGGAGGACAGTGTTGACAGAAGTTGAGTCACATGCACAGCACCTTGCACAGAAAGTTGCACGGATTTGGTCAAAGCTTTGTCAAGTTGGATGAAAATGGAAAAGAAGCTAGGGCAGCTCTGGCACTGGGAAGTAAGTCCGAAGATCTGGATTCACACCTGTTATAGAATATGGGCTGTCTGACTGCCCAGAGGTCCTTCTCTGGGTACCACCCTCACCCGGAGAAGGCAAGGAAGGCACCTGGTAGCCATGTTTGTATCAGGGCACCCAGCCAACCCCTGGCCACTGCCAAATTCTACCAAGGGTGTGCACTTGTCCCAAAATGGAAGACAATTCTCTCCTGAGAACTTAAAACAATGACACTGAAAGCCTGTGTCAGTGGGCTATGGGTGCCTGAGACACTGTCAAACCAGAGCTGGTGTGGTGGTAACTCAAAGTCTTAGGGGAGCTGAAGCTACAGAGAAGAAAAGGGGAGGCGTCACACTGATGAGGAAAGAGCAGACGTGCTGGGAAGCAGAGAAGAGACCTTACAGCTCCGAGCGGCAGCGAGGGTGGCTGTTTCCTGATGTGCTACCTCCAGCTCTTCCTGAATGCCCCACAGTTGTCACTTACCCAGCTGTGTGACCTTGGGCAAGCGTTTTCACCTCCATTGGCCTCAGTCTCCCCTTCCGTCGTTAGATAGAGATGACAAATCTATGGCACAGAGTAATGGCAGCAAGGAGCATATGAGATACTGTATGTCAAGATATTTTTTATATGTATGTAAAATATATAGATCTCTGGCACTGGGGTCCCCCCTTACCCAGCAGCCTGGCCTTACAGATGTCCTGTACCAACTTCCCGGCCGGTGGCAGGCAGAAGCTATCTCATTTCGACCTCTCCAGAGGATCGAATAGGGATCAGCAGGCGGCTTTTGGAGCCCCGTTCCAGTGCTGCTTTTCTCTGCTTTCGCCCCAAATTCTGCTCTGCCTTCACCAAGCTAGCAAGTCGCAGGACCGGGCCTAACTCCTGGGTCTCCGGCTGCATAGACCTGCAAGGCTCTGGTGACACTGCGCCCACTGCCTCTCTCGAAAGCACCTACAAAGAAACAATTAAGTCAAAACCTCACACCGGGAAAAGGCCATATTCACATCCACCCTCCCCTCTCCATCTGTCCTCAACCCCCTGTCCCCGCCCCAGCCTCTGTAATTCTGGTAGAGAAGAAGGCAGCAGATGCTTCATCAGGGCCCCCCAGGGTGGGTGGGGGCGCTCCTGAGAAGGGCGTGCGCAAGTCTGAAAAGGGCGCTGGAGATCCCATTTCTGTTCAGTGAGGGCAGGTGCACCCTTCTCCCCTCCCCTGGTGAGCGGGCAGAGACTAGGGTAGGGGTGCATGGTCCATTCTTGAAGATGCCCAGGGAAGGAAGCTCTCCCAGCTCCCCCTCAGTCCCACCTACAAATGACCAGCATCCTGTTCTTCTGCCTGACTCGCCTCCTCTACTCGGGCAGCAGCATCAGTCTGGTTTCTGTTGGTCTCGGGTGATGCAGCGGAAGGCAGTCACCCCTGCTCTTTAGCACGGCGGCCCTACAGGGGAGGTGTGCACCTCTCCTAAGAGTGGCCCTGGAGGGTGGGGCTTCCAGCTGGCAGACCCTGGTCCTCTTCTATCAGGATGGGGTTGGGTGGATTTCTAATCTCCGAAAAGCCCTGAGGACTCCTTGTCCATGCTGGCAAATGCAGCCCCAGAGCCTCTGGGCAGATGAAAGACGTAGCCAGGAAGTTAATGCCCCCAAGACATTTCAGGCGTGGCCCCTGGAGCAAATGAGCTGGGTACCCTTGTGAAGTTTCCATTCACAAGGGGACTGAAATTTCTTCCCGCTGCAACACAGAGGAAGGAGGAGTCCCGTGGCTGAACTGCCATCCCTGTATGACATAGTGGTAATACCAAGATGCACTTTTGTTTCCTTTCAAAGCAGTTTGGTGTGTCTTTTATGTCCTCAAGCATTTTATCCAAGGCTGTACGCCTAGTAGATAAAACTAATGCTTGACTATAGACTATATAAATATTGCTAATAATAGTATCCTCATAAATGCCATTTGCTGAAACCTATTACCCAAGGCCGCACATCTCACTGTGGTATAAACGCTACCAAACCAATTAGTACGGCAATAACTACCTACTATTTAACAATTACTCTTATCAGATGCTACACCAGGCACTACGCATAATGTAATTAATCCTCACAACAAGATCAGTAAGGCACTTGACAGATCAGGAGACACAGAGAGTTTCAGAGGATTAAGTGGCTTGTTAACACCACGTAGCAGGTACATTGTGCCCTCTGAATTTGAACCTAGATCTGTCAGATTCCCAATCATCCCGCAGCACCCCTATGGCCAAGGCGCGGTATGGTTCACAGGGCGTGCACAGTCAGGGTAGAGAGCACCCATAAGGCTGGGTGTAGGAGCCAGGGGGTCAAAGGCCAGGGCAGATGTACAGCCTTCTTCAGACCCATGTGGGGGACTCTCTCCCCAACTAAGTACTACTTTGGGTCCTTCTGGATTTCCAGGAGAGAAAGACAGGAGACTGGCTCAGCCTCATTAACTGCTGCTGGACAGAACTCACTGTGTAGAGCCCACCTCATGGGTGGGAGGCACTGACCAACTGTGAGAGATGGTCCAGTCCAGGAAGGAAGAATTTGTGGAGACAAAAGTCAAATTCAAGGCAAGGTGAAGTTCACTTTGAGCATTGGAGGACTTGAGGCCCATGGGGAATACTTATACCTTGGTAGAGGTCAGTGATGACAAGTACAGCTCAAGTGATACTTAAGGGTCAAAGGGCATCTGTGTGCAGGAGTAGGGCCTGGACCACTAGATGGGACCTGAGGGGCAGAACTGGGAGAGTGCTGATAACTGGGAGGGGTCTTGGAAACAGCAAGTCATCTTAAAGGATAGGCTTGAGCGGAAGGCAGGGCCGTCCCTGTGCTATCAGTGGGAGGTGTCTGCTGGGGCTGCAGTCAGGCCTTAAAGATACCGGTGGGGGTGCAGATCCAGCTTGGGGGAGATGGACTGGAGCAGGGCCTGAGGGCCGCTCAGGGGCAGAGAAGGTGACTCAGATAACCCCACATCCCCTCATAAGGAGAAGTAGTGCAAGAGAGGGCCGCTGCCTTGCAATACATCCTGGGGATTCTGGGGGAGAGAAGAGATCGTGGTCAGAACTGGGACGGTAGAGAGGCAGATGTGGGGCCGAGAGGCGCATGACAGAACACGCCACTGATGTCAGAAGGGACCAGTTCTTGCTTTTAGCTCAGTACAGGAAGGCTGGGCGGGGAGGACCAGGGTTGGGGGTGTGGGCCTGGGGCAGGGCCCTACTCTGAAGCAGCCTCTGCCCACGGGGCTCAGGGAGGTTGCACGTTCAGACATCCATGTACAGTGTGCTCTGGCAGGAGTGGGTCAGTGAAGGTGGCAGCTGCCCCAGCCCACCCGCCAGGGGCCCCTGAGGGCCAACACCTGCTCGCTGGGGCCAGGCTCCAGGCTCCTCTCTGACCCTTGGATTCTGTCCTCAGTTTCCTTCCCTTTCCAGGTTACTGATACTCTTTCCTGCCTCTCTGGTTCTTGTCTCCTTTTCTGCCCATCTGTGAGTATTGACCCTTCCTGCTGCGATTCTGTGTCTCTGTTCTGCCCAGCCTGTGCTTCTGGTCTGTACACTAGCTCATCTTTGCTGCCCGAAGATGGGGATCTGCCACCTTAGACCCCTGTTACATCTGCTCCATCTTCAGTCTCTCAGGATCTCCAGATCGCACCAGGCTTTCGTGGCTCCTCCCATCTGTCCCCCAGCCCACAGACTCCTGCTCCTTCATAGGAGGATACACCTGGTCACCCTCAGGTCCAGAGCCAGAGCTCTCTCCTCTTTGCAGGCAGCACTGAGGATTCCAGGGGCTGCGGGGCCAGGTGGGAGGAGGACATGGGGAAGGGCCGGCTCTGGCATCGCCCGCCTGGCCTCTGACCTTCCTGTTTTGCAACTTGCTGGGAAGGAGGAGGCCATAGTGTAGAGGGCAGAGGGGGACATGAAACCTCAGGGAGGGTCAGCATATGGCTGTGTCACTGTGCACAGAGTGGGCACCAGCAGCCTGGTGTCACTGCCCCCTTGCACCTGCTTGGCCTGGTCAGTTGTCTGCCCCGCCTTCATTCACTTTATATTTTGGCCATGATTTCTGCTTCCCCAGTCCCCTTTCATTTCAGCTTCTACCCTGGAGGAGGCAGGAAACCAGAGAGCAAGTGAACAAGTAAGTGGTGGGGGAAGAGGAAGGACCTGTTTTCAGGCAGGTCGGTCCAACCACATTCTTGTCATAGATGCTCAGGGAGACAGTGTCACCTGGTGGTCATGAGCACAGGCTCTGCAGTTGGCAGTGGGTGTGTCCCTGGGCACGTTGTGTCACTGCTTTCCTTATCTGTAAAGTGGGTATAACAATAGTGCCACCTCCCGGGGCGGCTCTGGACAGGGCTCATGTTCCGCCTGTAGGCATCCTGGTACAGCTCCTCCTGTCTCCTCTGACAGGTGTCTGTTCTGGAAAGGTGCCCACCATTATTATTAAATTTTTTAACTATCGCCTCGGTTATGGGGATAAAATAAAATGATGCACGTAAGGCACATGTCATTGTGCTTGACACAGAGTAAGCTGTTACAACAACAATAATAATATAATATATTGAATGTGTAAAAGAATTATATTATATAGAATATATAATATTATTACAAAATTATTGAATTACTATATTATTGAAAATAATATTTCATATTATTACTTATGGGCTTGGATAGGAATGGAGAGAAATGGTAGAGAGATTCATGATACCTAGTGCCAACTCTCCGAAGCCTCCTCCCTCGACCAGCTTGTGCCCTGACTTCCCCTGGGGACATGTGACCTGCAGACACACATTATTCTCTCCAGATAGCTGAGGAACAGGAAGGAAAAGTGAAGGGAGGCAGAGAATGTCTATACTCTTTCTCCTTTCTTCTGGTCCTTAGGTCATTCAGTAAGCATTTATCGAGTCTCACTATGTGCCAGGCTCTGTATTAAGTAATGGAAGACAATAAAATTATGTACAGTGAAGCCGAGGTGCTCAGTGGGGATGTGTTCAACCTGTGAAATTTCCAAGTTAACTTGGGCCTGCTACCTTGAGCTAAGACAAAGTCCAAGGAGCTGACCAGTTGGCAGCCTACAGTCTGGCTCCTAGTCTCAGCTCTGCGATGAACTCCCGCGGTGACCGGGGATCCACCTTCTTCCTATGTCTCCTCTCTGCACAGGGCATCTTGGGCTACCATGATGCTTTCTGCATCAGCCATTGCAACAGCCAAAGATTTCTCTGAAGTGCCTGTTCTGCCTTGGAGTCTGGTGGCCAAAGCTGGGTCTGGCTTTAAGGAGCAAAGATGGTATTGGTTTAATTCTCTTAGACATTTCTCTGTAGGCAAGGGAAATGCTGCAGGATTGAAGAAGTGACCCCATCAGATTTTTATTTTAGAAAGAGTGCTCTGCAAGCCAGTGCATAAAATGGGCTGAACGAGATCCAGCTGGAGGACTGAGATGAAATCCAAGAGAGGGAGGGATGCCAGTGTCTGAACTAGACAGTGGCAGTGGAATTGGAGGGGGATGGATGCATTGGAGGGGGGTGTGAGAGGCACTTTGGAGGTAGTGGTAATGGAGCCCGGGGACAGATAGGATGTCAGCAGATGGGAAAGGAGATAAAGGGATTTTCCCAAGCTTCTGACTGGCATGACCACATTGATCTTAGAAATGCCACTAATTTCTGCCACCCCAAGGTCCTTTGCCTTTGTGATTTCCCCTTTCCTTTCGAGAATCAAGGCCAGAAAACATTTCAGTGAATTGAGGACCCAGATTGGCGGAGCTCTGGTTAACTATGGTTTTGCTGCTCATGGAAAGCCTTACTGCAGCTGCAGAATGAGATTTGATTTCTCCCCGACTTTCCCCGAGTCTCAGTTTCTCCATCTGTGAGATGCAGACCGTGATCCCCACCCTATCCTTCTCACAGAGTCCTCCTGAGGCTCAAAGGGAGAATGAATGTCAAGGTATATTGTAAGGCACAGGCCAAGGGCTGAATTTTATATTTTTAGCCTACCTGGAGGCACAGAGGCCAGGCTCTTCATGGCAGAAAATGATGTCGCCCTTTGTTTTCCCTCTCATGGGGTCTCTGGTTCCTAGCCCTGAGAATCAGGCAATTTTTTTTCCCAGTAAAGAGTGTTTTGCTCACAGGAGAGTTGGGGGAAGGACGGTGGGGACACAAGGGTTCAGGGGCCCAGGTTTCTCACCAGAGGCCCTGGTTACAGAGCAGCACCCTTGGGCACATATCGTTGCTTTATAGACAGTGTGTGCCACTTGCCCTCAGCCTTCGCATGCGGTTCAATCAGGTTAAACACCCATTAACATCAGACCCTTGAAGAGCAAGCCCATTCATTGGCTGTGTGTAAAAAAATGAAAAGCTATAGAAGTGGCAGCATGTTTTCTGACTCTTGGCCCCCAGGTAGAAGATTCTCACATCTTGGGAATTATTCTTCTCAAGAAGAATGTGGCTTGCAAAGTAGGTGATTTTATTTCTTTTCTACAGGTGAGGAACTGAGGCCTAAACAGTGATTTATGGGCCCAAGGTGTCATAGCAGGCAAAGTCAGAGCCAGGATTCCAGCAGAACCTGCCGTCTCTGAACACCGCGCCCTTCCAGGCTGCAAGGTGTCTCCTCTCCCTGTGAGACCACCTGGCCCAAAAACCATTGTGCTTCATGCAGAAACTAATGCCAACCTGGGGAGACAATGCAATCTACAAAGGTCCTTTGGTGAAAGGTAGGGATTTAATAAAAATAGTTATCTGCCAGCTACCTGAAAGTTGTGGGCTAATCTCTGAGAAGGTCCTAGAAAAAGACCTAGCATATAGGAGGTTCAAAGTGTGTTCAGTCCTTTGACCAAAGTCAAGAAATGACCTGGTATATTAAACGTAAACACATGTTTGCCCTTGCCAAGTGGTTCACTTGGTTGGAGCATCGTCCTGTATACTGGAAGGTCACGGGTTCAGTTCCCAGGCAGAGCACATACCTAGGTTGTAGGTTTGATCCTCAGTTCAGGGCTTGTATGGGAGGCAACCAATCGATATTTCTGTCTCACATCAATGTATCTCTCTCTCTCTCTGTCTCTCCCATCAAGAAATATATCCTCATGTGAGAGTTAAAAAAATAATAAGTAAATGTGGGCAAGGGTTCTTGTGAAGACTCACTCATGGTGTTCCAAAGAACAGGCAGGTTGCAGAACAAGTAGGTTGGGTCAGAAACATGGTGCCAGGAGAGGGATAACACTGCAGCATCAAGATCACTCCCGTTCCCTGAGTACCGACAATGCACATGACACCTCTTCAGGAAGGCTGTCCTCTCCCTGTTTTTCAGGAAGAAAAGAGGCTTGGGGGGCTTCCGTTGAGAAAGAGCTAAGGGTCAGTAAGAGGCTAAAAGAGTGAATGAAATGCTGAAAGAAGCAATGGAATATGAGCATCTTGGAGAGTGAAAACCATCAGCATCATATAGGATGGGACATGTCTCAGGATCTTCACTGGCATAATTTGGACCTGAATCGGTCCTGTGTATGGAGAGCCACCCGGAAGTGCAATGAACATTTACCAGGCATCTGCCACATGTTAGGCCTTCTGTGTGATGCTCTTCATGCCAAAATATCACCTAATCTTTGCAGCAAACTCGTAACAAAGTGACAATTATTCTCATTTTGTATTTGAGGAAGCAGTTTCCATGGGGTAGAAGGCTGGGTAAAGGGCTTGCTCAAGGTCATTTACTTAATCAATTATAGAGCCAATATTTAGAGCACAATGGCCTGTGACGGGGTGGGTGGGTAGTCAGTGAGCTGTCCTGACCTGGGGCACACTGAAGGTAAAATTAGAGTGGAAAAATCAATTCATGTCTTCAACAGGAGGAAGGAGGTTCTCTAAAATTCACCAAATTTCATAGAGTACATACACTAATGTTTACCTCTAAACCCTTGGTTGCCTATCTCAGGGGAAGAGGATGCTAAGGGAAAGTAGAGGTCAACTAGTCCTATGCTTTCATTTCATGGCTGAGGAAACTGAGGCTGAAATGGGTAATTACTGGTGGGTCAGAGGCAGAGCCTGGACCACGTGTGAAAGCCCTTTCCCCTTCGTAAATCTCCTGGGAGTGGTGGCAGTAGACAAGAACAGGTGAAATGGCCTGTCATGTTGAGGGGGATCATGGCGTTTCATCATAACTGGACATTGACCACCACAACAACCCCATCAGTAACCCTGGCTCTGCCGCATAACTTAGCTAGGCCTCTGTCTGAATTGATGCCTTTCTTTTTCATTTAGAAATAGAACAGAATGCAAGAGCCTAACCCACCCTATGTGACTGAATTCTTCCTTCTGGGCTTCTCCTTCAGTCCCAGGACCATGCCTATGCTCTTCTCAGCCTTCCTGATGACCTACCTATTGATTATTCTGGGCAACAGCTTAATCACTATCCTCATCCGCCTGGACTCACACCTCCACACACCGGTGTACTACTTTATTGGCATCCTTTCCTTGTTGGATCTTGGCTACACCACTACAGCTATGCCCCAGATGTTGGCATATATGGCCAACCAGGAGAAGACTATCTCTTTTGCCCGTGTGTGGCCCAAATGTACATTTTCTTGGTGTTGGGCATCACTGAATCCTGGCTTTTTGCCATCATGTTTATAGGTAGTTATGTGGCCATCTGCCACTCACTCAGGTACAAGGTCAGCATGAGCTCACTGCTCTGCGGGATAATGGTCATTTTCTGCAGACTCTGGGGTGTCATCTCTGCTCTTGTCTACACTGTGTTTGCCCTACTGTGACCCCAACAAGGTCAACCACTTCTTCTGTGAAGTCCCAGCAGTCTTAAAACTGGCTTGAGCAGACACCTCAGTCAATGATCAAGTGGACTTCATTTTCAGTGTTAGTGTCATCCTGGTTCTACTTCTCCTTATCCTTTTCATTTACATCAACATCTTCATTGCCATTTCGAGGATCTGTTCAGCCCAGGGGTGGCTGAAGGCCATTTCCACCTGTGCCTCCCAT
This sequence comes from Mormoops blainvillei, assembly GCA_004026545.1. Taxonomy (NCBI): domain Eukaryota; kingdom Metazoa; phylum Chordata; class Mammalia; order Chiroptera; family Mormoopidae; genus Mormoops; species Mormoops blainvillei. Next base: position 15,308 of record PVJD01005946.1, read on the forward strand.
ATCACTGTGGCCACCATGTTCTGTGTGCCAACCATGATCATGTACATGAAGCCTGGCTCTGAGGCTTCCCCAGAAGAAGACAAAAAGTTGGCTCTGTTCTCTAATGTCATCTCTGCTTCTCTCAACCCCATCATCTATAGCCTCTGAAACAAAGACATGAAGGAAGTTTTCCTCAAGGTGACAGGCTTGAGGTCCTGGGAGGACAGCGAGAGGCCAGAGAAACAAAACTTGTGATGTACAGTAAATACCCTAAACATTCACGTGACTCAGTAGCACCAGGACACGCACCTCCCCAGCCCCAATCTCAACTCTACACTAGTCCTTGGGGGACAGCCCATGATTTGGCTGACAGATGGACACTATGAAATGTCTTCCAGGAACATCTTTCCTGGAACAGTCTTTCAGTTCCATTTTGTTCTAGAATCTTTCAAGTTAACAAAAGAAGGGACATTTTTGTTAACTTAGTAGTTAACAAAAGAAGAGCCATTAAAATCTTTTATTGAGACAAAGGGAATGGGTTTTGGGATACATCCTGTGTCTGAATCTTGAGGAAGGTTCATTACCATCTGAAAATGGCATACATGGTATTAGGTTAGCTGGGGAGAAGGGTAAGGGTACTGACATCAGAGGATCCTGGCCCAGTGAGGAGGAACGAGTAAATGCCAGTGCAGTGGCTTGTGTGTTTGCTTCAGCTATGCAGATGGGACACAAGTTGGGATGGCTTGAGGCCAGGTGCAGTCTGGCCCCACTGACCTTCCCAGACTCATCTCAGGTCACTCTGTTCTTCCTCTCACTCCACATAAACTGAACTCTGTCTTTGCCTTGAATATGCTGTACTCTACCATTTCAGGGCTTCCATGTATGCAATTCCTTCTCTCCTCACCCTTAACCCCATCCCACCTCCATCCTCCATTGTATTGTTAACTTCTGTTCATTGTCAGGTCTTGGCTTAAACTGCAGCTCCTCAAAGAAGCCTTCCCTTGAGCCGTCAGAGTGAATTAAATTTCTAAGGTACACTGTACCTCTCTCTCATAATGATAAAGACACATGGCACAACATCTGAGTTCTCTGCTAGATGGCAAGTTTCACGAGGCAGGGAGCATGATTATCCACTTGACTACTGTGAGTGGGAGAGTCGATAAATCAGGGCTAGCAAAATGTAGGAAATGGTGGCAGGTCCAAAAAGGGAAGAGATAAAAAGGATTAATTGCTACTGTTCGGCTATAATCATATGAAAAATATTTTCTTTTTTTATTAATAAACATAAATTGAATCTGTGGAATATCATTTTTTCACCCATCAAACTAGCAAAGTTCAGAAAAATAGTAATACTTAATGCTGGAAAGGATGCAGTGAGACTGACACGCACATTCATTACTCAAAAGAGTTATCATTGGTTCTACTTTTCCAGAGCAGTGTCTTGCACATAGTAGATACTCAATAGACTTGTTGTTAAATGAAGAGTAATAATACTAATAATTATGGCTCTATTGATTAAACATTTATGTGCTAATACAGCTAAGAATTTTACATATATCCATTTAATAAAAATATCAACAAATAAAAAGCACACAACAATATGTACCATGAACCTTTATAGTGCCTGTATACTTGGGTCCAGAAACTTTACTTCTAGGACTTTGTCCTAAGAAAAAGTTTTATGTACAAATATGTTCATCAAAGAATTATTGGAATAGCTGTAAATAAAATATATTAACTTTATTAAATCCAATGCAAACAATGCTATGTGCCATCATGTTTTGAAGCAATATTTAATTACATTGAAAAGTATGATATAATATTAGGTGGGAAAAAATCAAGATATAAAATTGTATACATGAAATTAATCCAAGTTTAAAAAATATTCATATATTCATTTTTAAAAGCCTGAAAATATATACAGTTGACTCTTGAACAGCACAGGGGTTATGGGCACCAACCTCAGCAGAATAAAAAATTTGTGTATAACTTTGACTCCTCCAAAACTTAACTACTAATAATAGCCACTGTTGACTGGAAACCTTCCTGATAACATCAACAGTAAATTACCAATAACACATATTTTGTATTTTGTATGTATTATATATTGTATTCTTATAACAAAGTAAGCTACAGAAAATAAAATATTATTTTCTAAGATTTTATTTATTTATTTATTTATTATTTTTAGACAGAGGGGGAAGGAGGGAGAAAGCGAGGGACAGAAACATCAGTGTGTGGTTGCCTCTTGCATGCCCCCTACTGGGGACCTGGTTCGCAACCCAGGCCTGTGCACTGACTGGGGAATCGATCCTGCAACCCTTTGGTTTGCAGGCTAATGCTCAATCCACTGAGCTAACCAGCTGGGGCAGAAAACAAAATATTATTTCTAAAAATCATAAGAAAGAGAAAATATATTTACTGTATTTATTGAAAAAAATCCACGTATAAGTGGATCCGTGCAGTTCAAACCTGTGTTATTCAAGGGTCAACAGTATATTAACATGTCAACACTGGATATCTCTGTGTAGTAAGAAAATAAGTGTTTTTTTTATTTTTTGTCATACTTTACTGTCTAAAACATCTATAATCAGCATATATTGTCTTTTTTTGTGGAAAGAAAGAAAGATTGCTTGAAAACTATTTGTTGTCCTGTCAGAAAAAAGAAAGTTAGCCACGATGCATTCATCACATGTTCACTGATACTTACTGTATGGCAGGCCCAATGCTAGGTCCTGTGGGTGAAGGCATGGGTAACCCAAGTCCCAGTACTGCGGTGAGAGACGAGTGCTTAGACAAGGGTGCCTAAGACACCAAGCGCGCTGCTGGAAACAGTCTGAAGGAGTGACGGGGTCGTTGGCCTGGCTTCACAGACGAGTCCATATTTCTGCTGGGCGTTGGAACCCCAAATACAGATTTGATAACTGGAGAAAAGGGCAGAGGGCAGGGGTGGGGGGGTTCCAGACAGAGGAGACAGATGTTGAAAGCCTACAGCCCTGGAGATTGTATACAATGAGCGGGAAGGCTGGGACACAGGCCCAGGCAGGGGACAGTGAAGTGAATATGACAGGTAGCGTCTGGCACACTGTGTTAAAGAGCATAGGGTTCCCCCCCTACAATTATAACAATTGTTATCTTCCAATTGTTTTCCAAGGACTGTTACAAATTCTGGTTCTAAGAAACATTCTGTGATGAAAATATTCCTTGTCCAGAAACACTGATCTCTTCATGCTGCACAGTGCATGATAGTATATGAAAGACTCTGAGAAGTCCAAGGGTAATAAGCAAACAGATAAATGAATAACTAGAAACAAGGACAATGCCTATGCTAATTCTATTGAACACAATATTCACCAAACTGGTTGGAACACAGAAACCTTTCTTCCTTGAACGTTAATTAACGAAAGAAGCTAATATTTTCTTAAAATGTACTTTGAGAAAGGCTATGGTGTGCATGAATGGATTTGGGGGGGTGGATAAAATATGAAGTGAGTAAAGCATACCTCAAATGTCACCCCTCAGAGTTAGCCATTCTTAATATCTTCGTCCATGGTTTTATCCCTACATATCATTTGACCTGTTGAGGTCATATATAAATAGTGTTCTATAGCCTTTCACATGACCTCTATGTCTCTTACACACTTACATTTTCCATAATTTTATTCACTGTGCTTCAGTTTGTATACTTCCTTTTGACCTGATTTCCAGTTTATTAAGTTTCCTGTTCAGTTGTGTTTAATCTGCTCTGAATCCTGGAAATAAACTCTTAATATTAATTATTATATTTTTAGTTTTAAAATGTTGATTTTGTTCTTTTTTAGTTTCCAAGTCTCCATCTTATTTTTCTCCATCTTATTATTTAATCACAGTTCTATTAAAGTCCATATCTGATAGCTTCAATATCTAGACTTTCTATAGATCCTTTTCTATTGCCCCTTTTTCTCTTAATTTTGAGTAAATTTTTATTTTTTTGTTTGCCTGATAATTTTTTATTGAATTCCAGATGCTGCGTATATAAAATTTGTAGAGATAATTTGAGGCTTTGGATGAGGTTGAATTCCTTCAAGCAAATTTATTTTTGCCAGAAAGCAGACAGCTTAAGCAGTAGACCTAATTACCTCCTGGGTCTCACCTCCAAACACCATCACATTGAGGGCTTAGGCTTCAACATATGAATTTGGGGAGGGGATACAAACATGCAATCTACAGCAGGTAGCTTCTTAGGAAGCGAACATTTTCATTGTCTCTGTGCCTGTGACCAAATTTCTTCGATAAAGCGATTAGAACATAAAAAAGTGACTCATTCTGTATTTTTAAAGGTCATTCTGAGGCACATGGAGATTAAAAAGAACCAGTTAACAGACCAATTTTATAGTCCAAACAAGAGATGACAGTTTCAGTAGGGTTAGAGAAGAAAATACAGACTTCAGAGAGAAGCCAAACGTAGAGTGGGCTAGAGATTTCCAGGGCTGAGCTCCTGGACATCTTCACATCAGGTTTTCCTAGTTCAGAAAATTTAACAAATTTTGACTATCTCTGTAGAAAGCCTTCTTTAAGGGCAACAAAGAGCAACCTGTGCTATGTTCTTGGAGTCTCACGTAGGCACCGCTGGCACCCTATGCCCAGGGAGCCCTCACTGTGGCATGCTGTAGCTGGGATCATGGTCCCAGTACTCAGCGGCCACCCTTCCCAGGTTTTCCAAACCCCCTTCAGTGATAATTATGACGGCTATAATAATTAGCTGACATTCATGGAGTTGCTATTATGTTCCATGCCCTGTGCTAAAAGCTTTGTATAATTAACTCAAAACTCACTTAGAGCTCACAACAGCCTTACGAAAGAGATTCAGTTATCAGTCTTATTGGGTGACTGAAGTTCAGAACAATAAAGGACTTACTTAAGATAATACAGAAGGTATGTGGAAAATATTTGTAGAAATTCTTTATTATTCTGGGTACAAGTCTTTTGTTATATTTTTGTAGTTTTGAACATTTTATGCCAGACTTACCTTTTCATTTTTAGTCGTGTTTTTGATGAGTAAAATTTTAAAATTCTGATGAAATCCAATTTAATTTTTTATTTTGTGGAAAAGTATGTTGTAAATTAAATTTCTTTAATATACATAGGAATATCCAGATTCTTTATTTCTTCTCATGTCTATTTTGGTATATTATATTTTTCAAGGAATTTGTCCATCTTATCTGTTGAATTTATTGGCATAAAGTTGGTCATATACTCTTATTATTCTTTTAATATCTGTAAGACTTGTGTGATATCTCATGTTTCTCCCTGGTATTTGTAATTTGTGTTTTCTCTCATTTTTCTTCATCAACTAGCTAGAGATTTGTCAATTTTATCAAACCTTTCAAAGATTAGCTTTGGTTTCATTGATTTTTTTTCTTTATTGTTTGTCCATTTCCATCTAATTGATTATTTCAGTTCAAGTGAAAATAAATTTTTAAAAATGAACTTTCTTCTTTCCAAATATAAGTACTTAAAGCTATAAATTTCCTTCTAAGCATTAAGAATTTGCCCTAGCTACATTCCAAGATTTTAATATATTGCCTTTTCATTGTCAGTCAGTTAAAAATATTTTCTGACTTCTTTTATGATTTCTTCTTTAATGTGTGAGTTATTTAGAAATGTGTTGTTTAGCTTCTGATACTTGGTGCATTTCTAGATATCTTCTTTTGTTGATTTTGAATTTAATTGTATTGTGTTCAAATTACATACTCTAAGATTTCAATCTTGTGAAATTTTATGACTCAGTATATGGTCTATATTGTTGAACATTCCATTTGCACTTGAACTGATGCTGTTATTGTCTATAATGATTAATTAATACCAGTTAGATCACGAAGATTGACATTGTTGTTCAGATCCTCTTTGTTTTTATATTCTTACCTAATTAATTATCAAACATTATGAGACGCATTATGATTGACACTCTGATTGAAACTGTCCAGTTTTCACTTTAATTCTGTCAGTTCTTGCTTCATGTATTAGGCACATGCACAATTACATTATACACTTCAGATGTGTCTGAGCTTCACTGCATGGAAATGTCATCTCGGTGATAGTTAAAATAATCTGAATAGGACTGAGGGCTAACAGTGGCACAGAAAAGAAAACCTATGAAAAATATGATTTGGGAGATGACAGAGATAAAAACAAAATTGTCTAAAGACTACTTTGATTTGATTTTTGAGATTTCCCCCCAGACTATTACAAAAACTAATATTAAGACCTAAGAAAGATTTGGTGTGTGGACAGAGATATAACATCAAATGCTTTCAACTGATGGGAGATCTTTCTGGTGTAGTAGGATCTGCTTCTTCTTAAAGGTGTTTAAATTATCTTCTCTGTGGTATTCAGCTCTATTTAATGCTTCCTGCTAAAAATTTTTTCTTTTCCTTGGCTCTCTGGCAAATATTATGGAACTAGTTCCTTAGCAGAGACCAACCTGAACTGAGGCAGATAAATAGAGGTCCTTCTTGGAGAGAAAAGAGGTATGAGTAGCTCTGAAAAATGAACTGTCTGAAAGGACAAAGCTGCTCAACTTTACACCTAAATATAAATAAAAATTACTACAGAGCAACTGAAGTCCTGGGGACAGAATGGGGATTCCTCGACTGATACCCAACATCAAAGGAAAACGGAATATATGTGATGGGGCGAGGAGATGCAGATGGTAGGAAATTTTAAAGTCCTATGCCATTAAGCAAAGTTCATTTCAATTCTATTTGAATATTGGAATTTAGTGTAGTAAATATTAGTTCTTTATAATGTTGAAACCAATGAATATACATTTGTGTTCATCTGCTTGACTGATATTTCAACTATCTCAGAGGCTCAAACTTAACATGTCCAAAAGGAAACGTATCACCATTCACTTCGAATCTGTTTCCTTCAGATTTAGAAAGTTTCCTATTTCTTTTTCTTTTTACTTTTAAGTATATTTTATTGATTATGCTCTTACAGTTGTCCCATTTTTTTCTCCCCTTTATCCCCCTCTGCCCTGCACCCCCCTCCCATCAGCATTCCCCCCACTGAGTTCATGTCCGTGGGTCACAAATATAAGTTCTTTGGTCTCTCCATTTCCTATTCTTAACCTCCCCCTGTCTATTTTGTGTCTACCAATTATGCTGCTTATTCCCTGTACCATTTCCCCCATTCTCCCTCCTGCCCCTCCCTACTGATACCCTCTACGTGATCTCCATTTCTGTGATTCTGTTCTTGTTCTAGTTGTTTCCTTAGCTTGTTTTTGGGTTTTTTCCCTAGGTTCAGTTGTTGATAGTTGTGAGTTTGTTGTCATTTTACTGTTCATAGTTTTGATCTTCTTTTTCTTAGAGAAGTCCCTCTAACATTTCATATAAAAAGGGTTTGGTGATGAACTTCTTTAAGTTTATGTTATCTGGGAAGCACTTTATCTGCTCTTCCATTCTAAATAATTCTTTGCTGGATAGAGTAATCGTGGATGTAGTCCCTTGCCTTTCATGACTTTTAATACTTCTTTCCTGCCCCTTCTTGCCTGTAAGGTTTCCTTTGAGAAATCAGCTGATAGTCTTATGGGAACTCCTTTGTAGGTAACTGTCTCCTTTTCTCTTGCTGCTTTTAAGGTTCTCTCCTTATCTTTAATCTTGGGAAATGTAATTATGAAGTGCCTTGGTGTGTGCTTCCTTGGGTCCAACTTCTTTGGGACTCTCTGAGATTCCTGGACTTTCTGGAAATCTATTTCTTTTGCCAGATTGGGGAAGTTCTCCTTCATTATTTTTTCAAATAAGTTTTCAATTTCTTGCTCTTCTTCTTTCCTTTTGGTACCCCTATGATTTGGATGTTGGAACATTTAATGTTGTCCCAGAGATTTCTAATCCTCTCCTCATTTTCTTGAATTCCTGTTTCTTCTTTCTGTTGCAGTTGAATGTTTATTTCTTCCTTCTGTTCCAAATCGTTGATTTGAGTCCCAGCTTCCTTCCCTTCACTGTTGGTTTCCTGTATATTTTGCTTTATTTCACTTTGCACAGCCTTCACTTTTTCCTCTATTTTGCAATGATGCTCAAGCATTTCTGTGAGCATCCTGATTACCAGTGTTTTGAACTCTGCATCTAATAGGTTGGCTATCTCCTTGTCACTGAGTTCTATTTTTGGAGTTTTGATCTGTTCTTTCATTTGAGCCATATTTATTTGTCTCAGCACACCTGTTACGGTGAAAGAAGCGGAGCCTTAGGTATTCACCAGGGTGGTTGACGTGTTGTGGTGCTGTGTGGCGGGAGGGGCCTGAGAAGGAACAATGCCTCTTGCTTGGCTCTCATCCCATTTCAGTCACTTCCCCTGCTACCCAAAAGCAAATTGGGCCCTTCTGGTGCTGATTCCCAAATGGGTGGGTTTATGTACGTTCTAGGACCCTGTGGTTCTCTCCAATAAACTCTCCTGTGATGCTTGGAGTTTCTCCCAGTACCACAGCCCCCACATATTTTACAGCCAGAGGCTTTGAGGCTTTAGTTTCCCACGCTGAAACACTGAGTTGTGTGGCCTGTCTTGCTCCCCAGTTGTTCCTCCTGGTTTATTCACATGCTAATGTGGGACCACCCAGTCTACCAGCTGCCTTGCCATGCATTCTCTCTGTCCTGGCTGCCCATCTCTGCCCCTCCTACCAGTCTGGATGAATGTTTCTTTAACTCTTTGGTTGTCGGACTTCCATACAGCTCAATTTTCTGGTAGTTCTGATTTTTTTGTTTTTAAATTTGTTGTTGTCCTTCTTTGGTTGTGTGAGGAAGCAAAGAGTATCTACCTACTACTCCATCTTGGCCAGAAGTCCATAAGTTTCCTATTTCAATAAATGGTACTACCATCCACCCAATAGCCAAAACAACTAATACTCCACATCCAGTACCACTAAGCCTTACTAATTCTCTCCATTCTGCCCCTTTTTTCCCATCCCCACTATACCTAACCAAAGGCTAATAACCTCTTACTTAGATTTTTATTTGTTTATTGTTAGAGAGAGGGGAAGGGAGGGAGAAGAAGAGGGAGAGAAACATTGATGTGTGAGGGTGTATCCTCTCGTACACCCCGATCTGGGGACCTGGCCCGCAGTTCAGGCACGTGCCCTGACCTTTTGGTTTGTGGGCCAGCACTCAATCCACTAAGCCACACCAGCCAGGGCTTCTTACCTGGATTTTTTAAAGACTCCAACTGGCCTTCTTCATTCCAGTCTTATGACCCAAACTGGCTACCAATCTTTCAAAAACTCTAATCTGACCATCCAGTGGTATGCTGTTAAATATTTAACAATCAGCTTTTGGGAGAATAAAAGGCTCTGATACATTGTATTTTGCCAGTGTCTTTGGTGTAAACACTCCCACCATAATCAGTTTCAAGTTGCCAGTATGATATCACTGAACACAGAGATGGAGATAAGCACAATTGGCTCTCATAAATCAGCTTCAAAATACCACTAAACCATGAATAATAAATTTCAATAAATGTTTGATACCCTCAATATATACTATAAGTTCTTCAGGTTGACCTACAAGACTCTCCATGATCTGGACCTGATAATTTCCCCAGCTTTCATCTCCCATCCTTTGCTGACCCCAGTCCTATGCAATACCTTGCCCAAATACTTTATGCTTTCAGTCAGTAAGGACAAAGATGGGAAGAGATTTTTCCAGGGCCCCAGAAAAGAGAACTCAGAGTGGGTGGGGCTGGCATAGAAATGGGAAGAGACCAAAGGCAGGTTGCTAGCAGCTCAGCCTCCAGTGGGACACACCATTCACTGCAGAGGTGAGACAATGTTACATGATGGGATCAGGATATCTGACTCAGTCTTAGTTCTATCCGTGTGACTTTTAACAGTTACTTCAAGACACTAGGGCTCAGTATCTCCACCTCTAAAATGTGAGTTTGGTAATCAATACCTTAGAGCTTTCTAATTCTGACTTTTTTTTTCCTATGAAGGACCTAAGTAAAGTTCAGATAAGACCAGCAGAGCAGCTAAAATTTGGGTCTCGGTTTTGACCTCCTAGCTGCACTCCCCTAGAGTCTCTAAAAAGGAGGCCTGAGTTAAAGGACCAATTTCCACCCCCCTATGTAGTCTTAGTCCCCCAAAGTCTTACATTTCCTTTGGGAACACATATAGCCCTTCTCTCTATCTTGGTTGCTTCCTAATTGCTGAACCTTCTCCTGAGTAATGGGATCTCTCAGGACTGGAAGGCTCCTGAGGTGACACTGGGATCTATTTGTTTGTACCCTTAGGGACTCCTTCATTCCTGATACCCTTGGGTCTCATTAATACACCAAACAGGTATCCTCCAGGGAGCTGCTGAGATGTAGAAGCTTCTGGAGAGTGGATGAAATAGGGTCTTCCTATGGACAAGTATATGGATGCTGGAGCTGCCCAAGGCAGTTGTGGGACACATGCATGGAGGAGGAGTGTGTGCTGGACCTTGGATCAGGACATGAAAAAAAATGGGTGTGAAACACAAGACCAGGAGCCTGGGAAGACTACTCCCATCAAGTCGCTGTCAGACATAGCTCTGACAGTGTCACCTGTGGATGGTGCAGAAGAAGCAGAACCCAGTGAAGAGAAGTCCTTGGAGAAAGACAGATCTGAGTCGTGTCCTTTAACACTGTGCAACATCAGGCGAGTTAATCTCTCATGTCTCAATTTCCTTTTTTCTAAAAGTTTAGAATTTTTTTCAAAAGATTTGTTGTGAGGGTAAATTAGTATAGCTGTTCTTCTTTGAGCACTAGCTATTGTGCAGGCACAGTGTTCAGCATCTTTACATGTAGCATTTCAATTGAACATTAGGACAATTCATTGAGGTAAATAGTAGTATTATTACTGGCTCCTAGAAGAAGATGTAGACACACAAAGTTTAGATAACCTTCCCAAGGTTGTTTTGCTAATTAGTAATGGAATCAGGACCAGAACCCAGGTCTGATTCTCGTGCCCATGTTCTTAACCATTATCCTATCTTGAACGTAAAGTGCCTCATCCATAATAGCTGCACCCCCAAAATGGGTTTTTTTCGTGTCTCAGGAAGCAGAGCTGAGGAAGATGATACCAGGACAGCTCATATGTTTCTGACTTCATTTCTCCTGCTTTCACTTTAACTTTGTTCATTCCAGTTAAAAAAAATGTCTAAGGAGAGTTTTTTGGTTGTACTGGGAGCAGATAAACTGGATACAAGACTTCAAGGAAGAAGACTTCTAAAAATGGTAGTAGTTTGGAAAGAGAAAGTGATGTAGAAACCACTGGACTGGGAATCCATTCTTGCAATACCCTCACTCTTTTTTTCTTACTAGGTAATGAGCTTATTAAAAAAGAATCTAACTCAGGAAGAGATGCATAGGGCAAGGAGTACAGAAAGGGTGCAAAGCCCCCACGCTCTCTCAATGTGTCACTCTCCCTGGATCTTCACAGTGTCACCAACCTGGAAGTTCTCCAAACCATGTCCTTTTGGTGTTATTACAGAAGCTTCATTATACAGGCATGCCCGATTAAATCATTGGCTACTGGAAACAGACCCTCCCCTGTCCCTTGAGGTCCGAGGTTTGCAACACACTCACTCTTCACTCTTATACTATTGGCATAACTTCATGAAGTCATTAATCCAGTATTTACTAACCCCCTACTCTGTATCCTGCACTAAGAATCAGATCTAGAAAGATAAGACATCTCTTCATCTCTAAGGAATTTCACAAACTAATGTGTGTACCAGTGTAGATACAGGGAGTAGTAGAGGCACATAAAATGTGTTATCTGAGCCCAAAGACGGAAGTATGGTGGGGATCACAGAAGACTTCCATGATTAGTACTTTACCAAGAGGAGAACACAGAGAAGGGCATTTCGGCTGGGGAGTAATTTAGTAACAGTAGTAATAATAACAACTGGTGTTTATTGCTCTAATGCTACATATACTTAAAATATCATTTGATCTTCATAAAACCTTCAAGGTACATGTTATTCTCTCAGTTCTACAGATGATGAAATGGGGATATAGTGAGGTTAATGGCTTTTTCCGCATTGTGCTATTGGTAAGTGGCAGAGCTGGACTTGAACCTAATTTTCCTTGATCACAGTACCTCTACTGCCTACTTGGTACTTGCTACCTCACTGAGAACTGCCTTGTGAAAGGATTTGTACTATTTGGAGAAAGGTGAATTAGGTTTCAAAGCTTGAGCTGGAGTCAGCAAACCTGTCCTGTAAAGGTCTAGATAGTCAGTGTTTTAGGCTTTGTGGGACACATACATTTTCTGTCACAACTTCTCAACTCTTGCTGTAGGGCAAAAGAAGCCACGGGCAGAAATGAATGATTTTTTTCAACCATCATGAAATGTAAAAACCATTCCTAACTAGCGAGCCATATAAAATCATGAGGATTGAACAAAAGTAAGGAAATAAGTCTAGAACACCAGGTAGGTTAGGACCAGGTTACAAACAACATTGAGCACCATGCTAAGGCATTTAGGCATTAGCTCATAGACAATGGAAGTTTTTTTATAAGATTTTATTTATTTGCTTTTAGAGAGAGGGGAAGGGAGAGAGAAAGAAAAGGAGAGAAACATCAATCAGTTTCCTCTCACACAGCCACAACTGGTGATCTGGCCTGGCCGGCGACCCATGCATATGCCCTGACTGGGAATCAAACCAGTGACCTTTTGGTTCTCAGGACAGCTCTCAATCCACTGAGCCACTCCAACCAAAGCACATAATGGAGTTTTTAAAGGACATTTAAGCAGAGAAAGAGCATGGTAAGCTCTCCCTTTTGAACGATCACTCTGGCAATGTATAGGGTGGATTGGACGGAAGAAAGAGCAGAACAGGAATGATCGGGAAAGAAGCTTTTGTTCTTCAGTGGTAATACTCTTCTGGGATGTTGTGCATTAAGTACAATTGCTACCTAACAATGTTTTAAATAGTCTGTAATTACCTTGATTTAAGTCTTAGAACATTGCCTCAAAGGAGACAAGAATAAAGAATTTTAAGCAGGAAAGTGTAAGAAAAATTTAACGCATGCCTTGCAACAGTGTTCTCCCTTCAACTCCTAGCCTGCCATCTTTCTCGGGCTCTCCCTTCTCCTTCCTGGCTGGAGCCTATGTGGGGTCTGCTCAGGAGACAAGAGAGTAACCTCTCCCGGGTACCAAGCACAGCCCCTGAAGGCGCTCCATGTTTGCAAAAATAAGATAGTAGAAACTTTAAATTGTCTTAAAATTTCACATGATAGTTGACTAATACTGTATTCCCACTTTTAGCCTTTCCTGATGCCCATATCATTACCATATGACTTTGTTTTGACTCTAGGTTCGGTTATAAGGTTGGGCACAGAGTGAGAAGTCATGCTTAAAATTACAGATTCTCTGAATCTTGGTGTCACTGAGCTTTAGAATCTTAGACATTTGGGGTAAAAGACTTTCACAGTTGTCCATTATAACTTCATAACCAAAACAATAACAGTACTCCTGAATGATATGGCCTTACAGTTTTTGCTTGAACACTTCTAAAAGTGGAGAGCCACATTTTACTCTCCCCTTAACAGCAGAATTTTCATTATTGGGTAGTATTAATCACCAGAGATAATTTTTTTTTTATAAATCAAGCTTAAAGTTTGCCCGTCCCCCTGCAAATTTTACCAATTATTTCTCTTTTTTTCCTTTGCAAACATACAATACAAATTTTCATCTTTTTTGGCATGAAAACCGTTAAAATATTTGATGAGATCTCTGTTTCCTCATAAGTTTTCAAGCTATACTTTTTCAATCTCTTCCACTGTTCCTTAAATAACATGGTTTCACAGGTCTTTTACTGATAATATATTTTCTCCATACAGACAAATTCTAGTTTGTCATTTTCCATTTTAAATTGTAGGTCCAAGAATTAAAAGCAGTGCTCTGGGCAACCATTGGGCTCTTTGCTTAACTTTGATAAATATCTGTTTTCTCAGTTGTAAGATGCAGTTAATAGTAGGTATTGTCTTTGTGGCGCCATTGCAGGGTCATTTTACAGGATCCAGCACAAATCGTGCCCCTTTTTTATTACACAATTTTTTATTACAAAGTCATAAGCATGTAATTCTGTAACATAACAATGTCATACTCAAGCACACCATATGACATTTTAGGTAAAATGTTCAAATTAAAAGTATAAATTATTACACCCATGTTATTACCCTACCAACCACAGTCAAACAGGGGTTACTTCTATCTGACCCTGTATTTAATATATTGTAAATGGTCTCAATCGCTCTCAGTTTAGAAATCTGTTGAGAGCTATGTAAATCCAAGGGAAAGCTCCTGAATTACCACAATAGTTAACGCCACAGGAAGCGGAGTTCAGCACCAAGGATAGTTCCACCCCCCCCCAAGTAACACCAATGGCTTACCCCTCAGAGCCCCAGCTCAGATTCAGTTCACTCATTTGTCCAACATTTGTAAATGCCTACTATATGCCAGGCACTCTTCTAGACTCGGGTGATGTGCAATGAACCAAAAAGATAAAAATTCCTGCATTCTTGTGAGGGATAATTGGAAAAATTATGTAATACATTAGCAGATACTAGCTACCATGAAGAAAGATAAAAGGGGATAGCGATATGTACTGTGAGATATTTCAGTTTTAAACAAGATGGTCAGGAAAAACTCAACTCTGCCCTGAGACAATGACATGTGAGCAGGCACTTGAAGGAGGTGAGGGTGAGAACCACAAAGATACTTGGGGAAAGAGACTTCCTAGAAGGGGGAGCAGTAAGTAAAATCTCTGAGGTAGAGCATTCCTTGAATGAGGCACAGTAAAATACTGTATGGCTGGAGTGAGAGGTGAGAGCTGAGAGGTGAGAGGTAGGAGGTAGGATATAATGCCAACAAGGTAAGGGGGAACCTTAGAGCCCTCATCAGCACTTTGACTTTTCTTCTGAGTCCTGGAAGAAGCCACTGGCATGTTTTGATATGAGAATTTGCACCCTGGTTGGTGTGGCTCAGTGGACTGAGTGCTGACCTGCAACCCAAAGGGTGGCTGGTTCGATTTCCAGTCAGGGCACATACCTGAGTTGCAGGCCAGATCCCCAGCTGAGGGCATGCAAGAGACAACCACACATTGATGTTCCTCTCCATCTTTTTCTCCCTGCCTTCCACTCTGTAAAAATAAATAAAGAAAATCCTTTTTAAAAAAGAGGATTTACCTAGTGTTTAAATTGTAATAGAATCATTCTAATCCCTATGCTAAGAATAGGCTATGGAGGAAGGGAACGGAAGCTGTGAAACTAGTTAGGGATAGTGTAATATCCCTGGTAAGAAAAGATAATGGTTTGAGCCAGAGTGGTAATGATGTAGATGAGAATGGATCCTTTCAGGGATACATCTTTTAGAGGAAACTGGCAATATGTGCATGTGGGATGTGGGAGAAAGGGAAAACTTAGAGAGACTTTGAGGTTTTATTTTCAACCTTAGCCACATCAAAAGATGGAATTGCCATTAACTAAGTTGAAGAAGACAGTGAGAGGAGCAGGTTTACAGGGGACTGGGAATTTGCTTTCAGAAACTGTTAATTTTAATATTCTTATTAGATATTCACATGAAGATAGGTGTCAAGTAGACAACTGGATAGATGAATTTAAGAAATCTAGGATGGAGATATACTTCAGATTTATCAACATACACCAATATTTAAAGCCTAGGTTGTAGCCGAATTCAGATCCTGCTAACTCCCATAGTATTGCATACTGCCTATAACATGAATAATAATGAAATAATATCATTTTCTCATCCATATGAACCTGGATCCTGTCCATGGCTTTATGTGGTGTTATTTTAGCTCAAATAGATATCTGTCTTTTCACTATCAGTGCAATATCTCAGGTATTGAAATTCTGATCTAATATCTTGGGGTTCTCTATGAAAAAAAAACCTGACAATTTTCAATGCTGCACAATATGCTCTTTCTGTGCTCTGAAAGTGTTAATGCACAGGTTAGTTTTCCTCACAATGCCACCAAAAGAGGCCTATTTTTTGCTTGGTGACTTGTTAAACTCTTCATGAAATTTGATGTTGGTGAGAGACATATTTCAGTTTAACATGGTGGTAAGAGCATGGGGCCTGGAGTTTGAGTCTTGACTCTATCACCTACTCTCTGTCTGACTTTGGATGGCTGATTTTATGAAGTGAAAATAGTGATATTGACCTCAAAGTTTGGGATGATAATCTGATGAGATCATGTTTATTAATACATTTTATATGGTGTCATTTTATAAATGACGATTGCCCTTTTTTTTTTTTTGTCTGAAAAGGGTGCATATCCAGCTGTTAGCATTCTGTTGCAATAATTTAGGGGCCAGCAAAAGAATCAAGACAAGAGGATTGGTCAGTGACAGTTCTATTGGTCAGGCCTGCCAAGGCAGGATCAAGGGCTGAGTCCACATCAAAGTGAAGATCCATTTCCGCCCATCATTTAACTCTCTCCTGTGAGCAGCACCACTGTGAAGGAGTCCTTACTAGTTTTTAAGAAAAGCTTCCAGGCACGCAGGTACCAAATTCCCAGGTAAATACACTTCATTTTCTTGAGAAATGCCGGTGACACAGTAGTTTGGTCTAGGTTTCAATTCTTGACCCTCTGACCAATTTTACATGTCAATTTGTTATTTATAGATATAACCAGTACAGGTAGGGCTGGAAAGGTGGGGATGAGGGAATAAAAGTTCTAGGAGAAAGATTGCTCTTCCCCAAAAAGTTTATTTGAAACTCCCCTTTTTTCCTGAAAATTTATGGTGTGTGGGTTTTCCGAGGTACAGAATCAGAGAGAAAGAAGACAAAGAGGAGAAGCTAGCGTTTTTGTTTCACATCAACGCTAAACTTTGCAGTACCTATTAGTCTTGATATTTGAAAGAATAACTTTAGGAAATACAGAGAGCTCTAGAAGTTTTTTACTATAAAGCATTTTATATTTCCCTAGCCTCCTTATTTTGGTTTATGGGGTGTGTGTGTGTGTGTGTGCGCCCTCTTCAAAAGAGCCTTCTACTGTGTACAATTCCTTTCACAGAGTCCTTGGAATTATATCAGGGCTAGTTAGTTAGAAAAAACAATAAACATTTATAGAGTCCCTAAGTGCTTGGGGCAATGTTAGGCCAGTTTGGATAGAATGTTCCCTGAGCTTGGAGGTAGATGTCTTGGTTTGATTGTTTAGCTCTGAGATGCCATTGGTCCCTGCATCTGTGCATTTCACATGATGTTTTCTCATTGAGTGTTCATGGAATTCAGGAATGTTTCCTCTTCTTTCCTCAGAAGGAAGGCCATGCATAGCAAGACTGGAGAAATCACAACTCTACAGAGTAATTGAGTTTATTCTCCTGGGCTTCAGAAATCCCAGGACTGACTAGGTCCTTTTCTTCCTCTTCATCTACTTATTTACAGTCCTGGCAATGGGAATGTCATTACCCTGATCAGAGTTGGTGCATACATCCCCACACTCGTGTACTTTTTCCTTAGCCCATGTAATTCTCAGCTATGCCCAAGTGCCCCAGGTGTTAGTCCACCTAGTAAGCAAGAATAAAACCATCTCCTATGTTGGCTGTGTAGCCCAGATTATGTTTTTCTGACCTTGGCATCACCAAGATCTGGACTTTTGCAGCTATGGCCTATGCCGAATATGTTGCCGTATGCTATCCACTCCACTATGGGGCCAGGTGAGCCACTTTCTGTGCGTTTTTCTGACAGCCAGCCCTGCCCTTTGTGGTCTCACCTGAGTGTCTACACAGTCTTTGCAATGAATCTGTCCCACTGCAGTCCCAATGAGGTCAACCAGTTCTTTTGTGAAATTTCTGCTCTGCTGAAGTTGGCCAGTGCAGATACATCTATTAATGACCAAGTCCATCCCTTAGTGGACTTTATGTTGAGCTTCATCTTGTTCCTGATCCCATTATCCCTCATCCTGGTCTCACATGTTTGAATCTCCGTGGCTATTCTAAAGATTCACTCCCGGGCTGAATCAAGGCCTTCTCCACCTGTTCCTCACACATCACCATGGTCACCATGTTCCGTATTCCATGCATGATTATGCACATGACACCTGACTCTGGAGCCTTGCCAGAAGATGACAAAAGTTGCCCCGTTCTATGCCATTTCTGCCCTTCGCAACAGCATGGATGGAGCCAGTCAGTGAAAGACAAATACCATATGACCTCACTTATGAGAGGAATCTAATGAACAAGATAAAATAAATGAAACAGAACCAGAGGCATGGAAACATGGAACAGACTGACAGTTGCCAGAGGGAAGTGGGGTGGGGTGATGGTGGAAAGAAGGGGAAGGGATTAGTCAAGAACACGTATGAATGACCCATGGACATGGACAATGGTGTGAGGACTGACTGTGGGAGCAGGTGATGGGCTGAGCAGAGGAGGACAAAGGAGGAAAAATTGGCACAACTGTAATAGAATCAACAAGAATTTTTTAAAAAGTCAACTGGCCAGTGAGGCCACAGGACAGAAGGATGGATGTCAATCTTACCTGGAACCCTGGAGCTACACCTGTGCCTAGGAAGTTTAGTTTTCTCCTCCTGATTTATCTAAAAGTTTTACTTACTGCTATGCTTTTGATAAAAACACTGAAGCTTGTACTGAGTCCACTGCCACAGGTGTATGATATTGTCCCCGCCATGTTCGCTAAATCACTGTTTCTTATTTGAAAGTGCATAGGAATCAAATGGGGAATTTTGTTAAAATGCAGATTCCGATTCCATAGCTGTGCGTGTGGTGGGAATGGACACTGAAATTGTGCAAAGAATAGGAGAAAATGGACTTATACCATTATAAAAATTTCTGCATCGTTTGGGAAGCACTAAAGTTCTCATTGAAGCGAGAGTTTCCTAAGTCCAGCGATGCAGACTTTATTTTCTAGAGCAGGGGGTGGCACACCTTTACATAAAGAACCATATAGCAAATATTTTAGGCTTCGCAGGCCATCTGTGGTCTCGGCCTCATATTTTTCTTCTACCTTTTTGACAACCTTGTAAAAATGTAACATTTGCTACCTCCTGCTGTGGAATAGGGGTCACCTTTGCTCCAGAGTAACCACCAAAGGGATAATACACATAGCACCCACACAAAAAATAAAACTCGAAATGTAATAGTGAGTGTGCTTTGTAGAGTGACTGGCATCGTAAATTTTAGCCTGATGGGCCTGTTGTTGTGGACCAGGTGTCTACTCGGTGCCAGGCTCCTGGCCACTGTGGTTTTCAAGGCAAGGAGCACGTGGTCACTAACCTCATGGCTACGGTCTCTCACCATCACAGAGGAGCCAGATATAAGGACAATGTGCATTCCTGTGTGATTGGGATGTGACACCGGTGGAAACCTAGTGCACAGATCAGGGGCCCCAATGGGTGTTTTCACTCCTGGAGTCAGATCCCTGAAGTCCCTACTAATTTTCAAGCTTCTCGAGAATCTACATATTTTCTAAGCTGCCAAGTTGTTATCTGCAACCTCACCTCCCCAAACAGGCAGATCTGAGCCTTTGCTAAGTGGAATATTTATATAACTAAGGGGTACAAACAGCAGCCTCTGAACTTTGTGAGGGATCTCTTCTGAAAGCTCTTTAAATCCCAAAACTCACGAGTGTTTCTACGGAATAGGATTCCAGACCACCCCTCGCTCTCTGTCACACCACAAAAATACAGTTCTACCCCCAAAAAGTGGAGTGCATATGCCGGCCACTGGGGAAAAACGATAGCAGCACAGTGAAAAGTGGACGCTGGGCAGTGTCCTGGTTCACTCGGCGGCTGCGTGTCTCCTGGCACCAGCCTCGCAGCAGACGTAACTCAAGTCTGGGCCTCAGAAAAGTGACAAATTAAGAGATCATATGTTATTAGAGTTCACATGTAAATATGTAGAATTATAGAAGGTAAGTGTGAAAATAGGGAATAAGTTGTACTCCTTCAATCTAAGATGCCATCGAAGATGTATAATCATATTAATAAACAGTTTTTAAGAGAAAGAAAAAGAATGGGATACTCCATCAGGCTGAAAGATTGAACGGTAAGTCCTGATTTTGGAAAAGTCCAAAAATGGGTAAAAATGGGCCTTGGACTTAAGTAAACTAGTGCATTTTCAGTGAACAAAAATTTGGAATTGGTGCAATACTAACTCCAGTGATAAAGCCTTCGACCATTTCCTTTTTGCCTGGCTTGGTTCTAAACCATTTCTGTAAATTCAGATCCATGAACTACCCCCGCTTGACAACCAAACTTAAATACAGCCTAAGAGCAATCTTCTCAGGCGAAACCAGCCTTTTACAGCAGTAACTTGAGTATGTCTCACCTGCCTGCTCCTCTGTGTTCCCTGAAGTTAGCGTCGATGTCTCATTGTCCTTATTTTTCATCCTCACTGACAATTATCAGGGGCACAAAATAGTTATCCTTTCCAGTGCACCCAGACATTTATTCAGCTAGCACCGTTAAGTACCTGATATGTGCTAGGTGAAAGTCACAGTAATCACGTTGTATGGGAAGATGACCAAATTAATAATAGTAGTGATAGACATAGTTCGATGAGCAAGGCACTTTCCATTCATTATTTCATTTAATCCTTGCAACAAGCTTCTCGTATGCTCCCTGACCAGGGGTCAAACCCACAACCTGGGCATGTGCCCTGACCAGGAATCGAACCTGCGACCCCTCGGTCCATGGGACGACTCTCCAACCGAGTCATCCCAGCCAGGGAGGTCCTATTCATTCTTTGCAGTTTGTGGAAGCCTTCTCTGGCATTCCTTCCCAGCCCTTACCCTTGCACTTCTCAATCCATGCACTTTCTTTAATTGGTCCCTTTGGACTGCCAGGCAGAGTAAAGAGAGTGGAGTGGGGAGCAGGGAGGCTTGGGCTGAAAGAGCCAGGGATCCTGTGTGTGCAGGCCTTGAGTGCCGGGCTGCCGGAGGCCTGGAGAATCCCACGGCACACGGGCGTGACGAAGAAGTTGCCCGATTTGTCCTTCCTGCGGAGCAGAAGCAAAATGTTAAAGGAGAACCTAGCAGGCCCCTGGCTCATCCCTCACAGAGCCCAGTACCAGGTAAGGAGGGGCGGACCAGAGGCAGAGGTCCGAGCCATGCAATCCCACCCCTAGGTCTCCCCTTCCCGAAGCTCCCCACTTGTCCCCATCTCTGTCTCATGGGGAGCCTCCACTTCCTTTCCATCTATCTCAGGGCCCCCAGGCCTGCTTCTGTCTGCTCTACTCCCTGACCTCTGTCCTCCTCTGTTCATTGATTCCTCCCCGTACAGTGATCTGCCTCTTTGTCTTTCTCTCTCCTTCTTTATTTATCTTTTTGGGTGTTTTCCTTGCTTGAGGAGGGAGATAAATGAAAGGAAGTGTTGCTTTGGAGTTGACACAGTGGACTCTCCTTGGCAGCCCACTGAGAATGTAAGACCAGACACTGGTAGGAGAGAGAAAGATAGAGATGAGTAACAGGTTGGGGAAGGGGGTTGTTTGAAGGCTCAGGGCAGTCGCCAAGCTGGAGGAAGGCACTGGAACTGGAAAGAGCTGCGCTGCTCTGGGTGGGGAATGGGAGGGAAGTAACTGCCCCCAAACGGGATACTGAGAGCCTGGCACTCCTCTCCGGCACAGCCCTCGGCCAGGCCCTGGGATGGCCGGTAGGGATGCTCACAGTGGGTGTGGAGCCCTCCATTCACCTCTTCCTGCCCTTCATACCGCTCCTCTCCGCTCTCTCAATTCTGTGCCATAATCTGGTCACCACATATGTAGCGGGGACTGGAGTGGGATGCCTACTGAGAGGCTTCAGCAATAGTCCATGCATCAGGCATCGTGTCCAGGTGAAGCTGAGAGGACAGCATGGAAGGATGGCAAAGTCCTCAACCCTACCAGTCCCGAGGCCCTCCTGCCCTGCCAGCATAACCGGTCACAGTGCATCCTTGACATCGTTTGATGCCTTCATGGGGTCGGCAAGCTCACTCCCTTACAGGCCTATCCGTGGACTGGCCTCACTAAGGTCAGCTAGTTATATTACACTGAAGCCTGCCTCCTGGGCGTGATGTCTGGCTGCACCTCTAAGGCCACCTGGAACAAGTCTCACCTGTCTCCCACATAAAAACCTTTCAGAGGGTTGGCTCTCAGTTTCCAGAATGCCCCTCATCTTTCATTCTGCATGGCAAACATCCCCACTTTCTCCAACTCTTCCTCACATGTTGTGGTTTCCAGGCCCTTCTTCATAACCTGTTTCAATTTGCCCGCACCCCCCTTAAAATACGACCCCAGGCTGAGACAGATGCCCCATGTGTGGTCTGGCTGTTGCAGGCACGGCTCCGTACCACCTCCCATGATCGGCCAGCATCCTTTCTCAAAGATGCCACTTCACACTGACTTTTGAGAAGCACCTTGACCCTGATCCACTTTCCGTCCTCAGTTACTGCTCAGGAAATGCTGCCACACCTGAGCTTGGTCTACTTGGTTTTTCCAGCCCAAGGGAGGGACAGGGGATTTTACGTTTGTGCTATAACATTTCTTTTTGTTCACGTCGGCTTCTTTTCCTATCCAGCTGATGCTTGATATTTGATTTTCAACCACTGAATCAGATAATTTCCCTCACTGTTGGCACAGTATGTTGTCAAGGAAGAGCCCATGAGACTGGCTGGTCTGGGGGAATGTGATCTTGAATTCTCTGGGGGTCACAGTTGAACGATCTGTGTTCCCCTCATTCTTACGTCCTCTGCTTCTGTCTCTGCTCTCATTGAAGCTGCCTCTCGCGACTCATGCTCTTAGCCCTGCTGCTGTCGCGTCCTCGGAGGCCTTGCCCTTGCACTTCTCTGTTCC
This sequence comes from Mormoops blainvillei, assembly GCA_004026545.1. Taxonomy (NCBI): domain Eukaryota; kingdom Metazoa; phylum Chordata; class Mammalia; order Chiroptera; family Mormoopidae; genus Mormoops; species Mormoops blainvillei. The sequence continues at coordinate 38,096 of PVJD01005946.1, forward strand.
TCTCTTTTGCCCCCAACCCCGAGTATATATACATTCTGAACTGTCTTCTACCTTAAGAACAAAGCAAAACACTCACTCCCTCTACCGGATGTCCCAATCTTAAACATCTCCTCTTCACGACCCAGTTCATTCCTTACAACCCACTGATATCTGATTTCTGCCTGCATCAGTCCACAGAAATGTCTCACATCCAAGCCTCTAATAACTCCCGCGTTGTTACATTTTTGGACAATTCGCATTCCTCTTGCTCCCTCTGCAGCGTTTGGCCCCATAGGCACTCTTCCTCCTGGAGACTCTAGCTGCCTGGGTCTGTGGCATCAAGCTCTCCTGCCTCCCTGATGCTCTTTCTCAGGCCCCATCTCTTCTGCTGATCTCGCCGATGTTCATGTGCCCGGGTGGCATCTTTGGACCTCTCTTCTCTCTTTCTCTGTCCGTCTGTCTGTCTGTTTCTTTTTCTGAGCTCTGCCTCAGAGTTATCATCCATTCTGTACCTAATTACTAAACTGTGTTTTTCCACATAGATTTCCTTCCTGAGCCCCAAAACTATCTGTCGAGCTCCCTGATGGTCAGATGCTCAAGGATACCCCATGTTTCCAAGTCTGTATGTCTCTAATAGAATCAATCATCACCTCCCTGCTATATCCTGCCCCACCTCCTATCTCCCTCCTCGACCTGCACCTAGGTTCTGGTTTGTAATGGCACTACTGTCAGCGCAGGTCCCCCAGCCTGAAACTTTAAGCTCTGCTTTGCCTCTTCCCTCTTCTCACCTTCTGCACCTCTCGGTTACCGGGCCTGTTGACTGAATTTTCCTGCGGCTGTCTCTAAGCTTTTATCTCCTCTTCGCTGTCTAGAACTCTACTCTCCTTTTGCCTTTTCCCCCATATCCTTCAATGGGCCCTCCTCCAAGGCCTTCTCCTAACTTCCACTCAAGTAGGAATGGTTTTAGGTTTCTGAAACCTAAGCCTGAATGAATTACTTCTCTGCTTAAAACTTGTCTGCAACTTGCCATGACCTAAATTATCAATGTCATGCCCCTTATCAAGGTATTCAGTGCCCTTTATAATCTCTTTCGCCTGCTCTTGCCAACTAGCCTGCCCTCAGACTTCATGGCTTGTACTTGCTGGTTGCAAGCTTTCCCTTAGTTCTGATTCTTTGCACCTCCTATGCCATCTGCTTTTAAAGCTCACCCTTGAGTTCTTTGCTTGGCTAATTTGTGCTCATCCTTTAAAATTCACATTATGTGTCCTCTTCTTTGAGGGGTCTATCTCCCAAAGGCAAGCCCAGGTGCTCCTTTAATGAGCTCTCATGGCACCTGTACTTATTCTGGTCATAGCACTTTATCACTGGACTGCCACTCCTTGTTTACCTGTCTCCTCCCTGTGTGTGCTCTTTGAAGGCAGAGCTTTTCATGTCTGTGCCTGTTTAGCACAGAGCTATGACGGTCAGCACGTATTTCCACCATAGTGCTAAACACATTGGAATGTAGGTTGTGTTTCTATTTCTTCAGCTAGACTGTAAACTCCTTGAGGATTAGGCATAGAACCTGTTTGTCCTTGTCCCTCCAGCTCCTAGTACAGAGTCTGATGGGTAGTAGGTGCTCAGTCATAAATGACAATAGAAGAAAGAGGATCTGGTGGCAACTAGCATTACTGAGCTCCAGCTCTGTACTAGTCCCAATGCTCGGTCCTTCACACATGTCACACATTGCTTCTCACAGGATCTCTCCCTGGTGGTTGTCATGTCCATCTTGCAGAGAAGGATATTGAGGATCAAAGAGGCTGAACTACTTGAACAGAGCCAGAGAAGGAGGACTAAGACTTGAACTCAAGTCTTTCGATTCTAAATCCCATGCTCCTCCACTAGAATACACCACCTTCTATGGCACAAACAATAAGTCAACTCCACGTTTGAAGAAATAAACTAAACCAGAGCACAGTCTTTAGCTGGGGCTTCCTGCCTATCATAAATCTCAACTCCAGGAAAGAAAGGGGCCCCAAGGGGGAGTGTGTTCCCATCAGGCTGGAGGGACCTAGAGATGCCAAAGCTGCCTTTAAGCAAAAAAAAAGACAGCTATTATTCTGCCTCAGTTTTAGCTTTAGGGTCAATCAGGAAGGTCCTTTTATTCAGTTGTGCATAAGGCCAGGAAAAGGCAGCATAGAAAGCATGTCCACTTAAAATAAAGTCAGATGGGAGGGTATTTCCAGAGGCCCGAAGTATTCAAGAAACACAAACCTGGGTAAAATTTTCTAAAAACTTTTACAGTGCCTGGAGTTAGATATCTCCCCCACAAGCCCAGCTCACCCCGTCTATATAGCTATAGTGATAAGAAGTTTAAAACACCAATTTTTTTCAGTGCTTGTCTTCAGAGAAGAGGGAGGACAACTTCCAATATTCATCATCCCACTCTACAGCCGGGAATAGGGGAGAAGAGCCCCAAACAGTGCACTGTGTGATGGTCACTCCTGAAGGAGGGGAACAGTTAGCTTGTGGGGTTTGATAGGCAGAATGAAATGAAACCCTGGAGGTATTGAGAAAAGGGGGCTGAGAAATAGAAAATTCCATGAAGGTTTCCCTCCCCTCCTCAAACTCAGCCTCACCCCAGGTAGGCCTCTGACTCTGACCTGCTATTAATCCCAAGTAAGACCCAAATAATCACTGGTGTTGCCAGCAACTGAATGACTGTGTTACCTGAACACCCAGCCTAAGCTGGAAAGAGAAAGCAGGTCTCTTCCTCTTTCTGCAGCTGGAGGAAAATGCATGGCTTTCCCTGGGAGAACCACAGTTCCGTGTCTGAGTTCATCCCTCCTGGATTCTCCCAGGATTCCCAGGCCAGTGCACTCCTCTTCGGCATCCTCCTCTTCCTCCACCTCTCTGCGCTTGTGGGCAACGGCCTCACTGTTATCTTGATCCACCTGGGCTCCTGCCTTCACACACCCATGTACTTCTCCCTCCATGTTCTCTCCATGCTGGACATGAGTTATGTCACCACCACGGTGCCCCAGATGTTGGTGCATCTGGTCTGTCGCAAGAAAACTATCTCCTATGTTGGGTGTGTGGCCCAGATGTACATCTTCCTGGTGGTGGGCATCACTGAGAGCTGGTTATTTTCTGTCATGGCCTATGAGAGATATGTGGCCATCTGCTACCCACTCAGGTACAAGGTTATCATGAGCCCGTGGCTATGTGGGTCAATGGTGGTCTTTTGTGGACTCTGAGGTGTCAGCTGTTCCCTAGTCTACACTGTCTTCATGATGCACCTGCCCTATTGTGGCCCCAACGAAATCAATCACTTCTTCTGTGAGGTCCCTGCCGTCCTGAAGCCGGCCTGTGCAGACACATCTCTCAGCGACGGAGTAGATCTCAGTCTGGGCTTCATTCTTCTCTGGGGGCCCCTTTCTTCATTCTGGTCTCTTAGGTCTGCATCTTTGTCACCATCTTGAGAATCTGCTCAGCCCAGGGTCAACTCAAGGCCTTCTCTACGACGCCTCCCACATCACTGTTGTCACCATGTTCTGCGGACCTGCCATGTTTATGCACATGAACCCTGGAACCAATGCCTCCCCAGAGCGAGATAAGAAACTGGCCCTGTTTTACAACGTCATCCCTGCCTTTCTCAACCCCATCATTTATAACCTCTGAAACAAAGATGTGAAGAGAGCTTTCCTTAAGGTGACAGCCTGGGGTAGGGGCCCTGAGTGAGGCCACTGGAGCGCAGAAGACCACAGCCAGACCTGAAACCACAGGTTCTGTGCTCCTTTCACCCCATTCCCTTCCATCCCCCAGTGGACAGGCAAGAACACGACTGATAGTTGGAGATAATGGGTGAAGGTAGGTACCTGGGTGGGACTTGCTGATGGCTCCTGCAGCTAAGCTATCCTCAAACATCAAGAAACACAGCTGTAGACAGACTACCAACACAGAACCTGTGTTTGATTCATTCTGTCTCCCCAAGGCCCAGCAAAGAAAGGGCCTGGCACAAACGAAGGATCATTAATGTTTTCCGATTGAGTGAGAGAGTGCACGAGGACTGGACCTATTAAACCAACTCAGATGGCTGGGACAAGATAACTCACAGGACCCAGGTCAGCAGCTTTCTTTTATCTCAATCAGGAGCATGAACAGATCTCAAGAAACACAGTCTCAGGAGAAAGGAAAAGTGACCTAAAGAATAGGGTTCAGGGATTGGTCATTGTCCATCCCGCACTTCTGTGGGGGTGTGGTCTCAGAGTACATGGGGAGCTCTTGCTGGAGTGAAGAGATATTTTGAAAGATCTCTCATTACACAGATGAAACATCACCCAAACCATGTCATAGTGGGTCAGAGCTCGTACTTTGTAGCAAAACATCGCCTTGTAGGATTGTTGTGAGAGCACACAGTGCGTGCTCTGTATGCACATTGCCATTCTTGTTATATTCCCCCTCTCTTTCCTAATACCACAATTGCCAAGCAAAACACGGCGGCCGTTTCAGCTTAGACAGAAGGACCATTTTGCTCTCTGGAAAGGAGAGTGCACGTTACAGACAAAAAGGTTGGCACGGGTCTTTAGTTCATTCTGGTGTGGATTTAGTAAGTTTGGGTCTGTCGCCAAGAAACTCACAAACGCTAAGTCAGCAAAATTATAGAAAAACTGCAACATTCCTTTAAGATACCAAATGAAGAGAACTCAGTTACAAACGGCCAGCTCACCTCAAAGATCCTTTCATCAATATTCAGGCATGGTAGAGATTTTTAAATAAACATTTGTTCAAATCTGAATTAAGTAATAATGGTGTGAATAGAGTACTTGATTCAAGAGGACATTGACAGACGTGGCAGGATATGATGATCAGAAATGTGCTGGCTTCTCTTAGCAAAGCCAAAACCCTTCCCCCAGGGCCGTGGCCCCTGAGAGTCCCCAGCCCATTGCAGGAGGTACCGACAGGCTGCTCCACAGAATCTCAAGTATTGTACCGACCACACAGCGTCTGTCCTACCAGGAAAAGCAGGCAACACTCTGGTGAAGCCTGATTCAGAAAGGGAAGCCTTTGTGAGGAGCCTCTACTGACTTTCACAGAACCTCCCTTAGGTTTTGCCGTCACTCTTTCTGCCACCAGAGGAAAAAGAAGAAAAAGAAAAAAAGAGGCAGGAGTCCCTCGCATTCATTTTATCCTCGTCATCATTCTGACATCCCAGAGTCCATAGAACCATCCCAGACTTTCCTGCTCCAAAGCTACCTTTGAATATGAAAACCTAAATCACCTAATAGATATAGTGACAGGTTGGTCAAAGAAGTGGGCGCCATGGTGAAAAACTTTGAGATTCTCCCTTTGGACACAAAAGAAATTTAAGACTTTTAGGTCTCTTTTTGATTAACATGAGGCCTCTTTAGCATTAGAATTATTGAACATTCAGCAACTAACAGTTCTCAGTAAAAGTGATGGTTCTAGTGGAGGTGACATATATTCTAGCCAACCAGACATCAATGAGGTTCTTTTGAACTCAATAAGGAAACAATGATGATTGTAGGATCAGTGACAGTTGCAATGGTTATAACCTATATAAGGAAGAATGATATTTGGCTTCACATTTCACAGCTGGTTATAGGACATTTGCTGAACACGTTTTGGAAAGTAGTAAGGAATAGGGTTTAGCAGAGATGCTGGGACAAAGGGAGAGAGTGCTGGCAGGAGCCTTCTAGAAAGACTGGCAGGGTGCGCCAAGCCCCAAATCACAAGGCAAAGGTAAGAATAGTAGAGCTATTACAGGAGTTGATTATGCTACCCAGGCTACATCAAGGTAAGAGTGGTACAGTGGGAAGAGATGGGAGGACCAAGAGACTTGACTGGGCCAGAGAACAGTATGGTGGGGTTAAGGGCGAGAGACAACTGGGAGAGTTGCTGGGAGAGAGCGAGATACAGAAAATTTAGATTTCAAAGTGGGAAATATTTCAGGTGACTATGAAAAACCTACCTAAGAGTGTTTCTCCTGGGAAAAATATTGGATTTGGTAAAGAGGTGGAGGGAACATTCAGTGAACAGATTTGGGCTATGCCTTCATTTTAGGAAACAGGATTTCAAACAGGAGCTGCCGAGAAGAGATGACGCTTAGGAGGAAAAGGGTTGTATGAGATGGATGGCAGCCCAGGAGCCAAACATTGTGGGTGGTAGTGACCAGAGATACAGAACAGACAGAACAGGGTTGACATCCCACCGCCTTCATTTCCTAGATGCAGGGCTTTGGGTTTGGCTCCAAACCACTCTGACCATGTTTTCTGAGCTCCAGTTCTTCTCTTCAGGAGATAATGAAACTAACTTTGAAAGGTGGGAGGGACTGTAGCTGAGTCCAATCAGGAGAGAGAAACCACTCAGTAGGTTAAACGGGAAGTTTAATATAAATACGTGTTAACTATGATAAGAGAGTAACTATCAGATATAAGGAAACTCTATGTGGTACCCAAGGACCAAGGGAGGGTACCTAAGGTAGGATTGACCTGGGGGAACTTCAGACCTCTTTGAAGGTGTGGGTCATATAGAATTGCAGAGGAGTTCTCTGATTTAGCCAAGCCAGGGCTGGTCCAGAGTTGCAAACTGTAGGCCACCTTCCAGAGTGTAGGTAAGGGAGATGGCAAGTAGCAAACCAGGGTATGAACATAGTTAGATGCTGGGTGGCAATGGGGACAGAAAGCCCTCATGGTGTGTGGCTTGTAGTTGGAACAACTTCTCATTCTGTGACCCTGAAGACTACCGGGGCTGCATGCACACTTGTGGGGGCTCACTGAAGGAGTCCCCCAGGTGCCTGCATGCGGCCTGCTCCAGGGCCTGCTGAGGGAGTCGGGCAGAAAGCTGGCCGTGGGGGGTTCTGGCTTCCAGGATGAGAGGGCATCCAGACGGAGGCTGCAAGGTCGCCATGCATTCTGGGCTGCCCGTGGGCCAGGCTGCAAAATGCAGAAAACCTCATTTGTCCTGCGGTGTTCCGTCAGTGCCCTCTCAGAAAGCCGACCATCGTGCTCACTTTCAAGGAGAAATAACTTACGGCAGTTGTGTGGTTTATTACAGAGCCCGTATTGAATGCTGTGTTTAGAACTGAGGTGATAAACAAATAACTGATACAGCGTTTGGCTACTCAGCTTCCGTATGTATCCCTCTGTGAGCATTCAAACTCCCTTACAACAAAAAAACAGCTCTCTCTTTCTACCTAGTAGGACACATCTCTCCTTACAAGTGAAGATGATAGAGCGTATTAATGACTCCTCAAATTCAGCTACAATCTCACCGAATATCCTGTTACCTAATGACATTATAATGTTAACTTCCAGGAACATGTGTGTTAAATAATTTTAAAATGGTGATAAGAAATAAGAAGAGGATGGTTATGCACAAGTAAACACATGTGTGTTACCGGCACAGAGTCCCCAGTTCTTCCTCTTTGTCATCTCAACTTCGGCACCGTGATTAGCAGCGGCCCCTCCCAGCAGCCTCAACCTGGAATCCCCCCGGACAAACACTGCATCTCCTGCAGGTCCCTAAAAGGGTGATTCTTCTTTTTCCTTTTGTTTTGTCTTTAGTTTTTATAAAATAATTTTTTATTTTTTAATTACAGTTGATGTGCAATATTATACATATCAGTTTCAGGTGTACAACACAGTGTTCAAACATTTATATAACTTCTGAAGTGATCACCCCAATGAATCTACTACCCACCTGGTACATATATAGTTATTACAACACCGTTGACTAGATTCCCTAACTGTACTGCACATCCCCAGGGCTGCTATGTAACTGCCAACCTGTCCTTCTTGATTACCTTCACTTTTTCACACATTCCTCCAACACCCTCCCATCCGGCAACCGTCAAAATGTTCTCTGTGTCTATGAGTGTGTTTCTGTTCTGCTTGTTTATTTACTTTTTTCTTTAGATTCTACATGTAAGGGAAATCGTATGGCATTTGTATTTCTCTGTCTGACTTATTTCACTCAGCACAGTACCCTCTAAGTCCATCCATGTTGTCGCAAATGGCAAGATTTCATTATTAAAAGGGTGATTCTTTATTCCCATTCCTGGCCTCCGAATCCCTGACATTCTCATCCCCAATGGCCTTTTCTCCCCACGCCTTTCCAGTCACCTCAAATCACACTCACATTCACAATAGAGTCTATCATCCCCAAAACTGCATCGCTCTCTTAATGAGAACCCCAGCATTCCCACTGCGCTTAGCATAAACCCTTAAATCTTATAGGGCTCTTTAGGACTTGACTTTGCCTACTTCTCAATGCTGTCTTTGTCTCTTCTCCTCACTCAATGATGATCACATGACCTTTTGTCCATCTCTGTGAACAATGCGAAGCCCTTTCTAGACTTGGAGTCTTTGTGCCTATTGTCTCCTTGCCTGAAATGCCCTCCTCCAGACTATTTGCATGGGTGAGTTCTCATCCTCGGGTATCAGCTAAATTTTAATCCAAGTCTTTACCTGTCAACTCTTGGTAAGTAGGCTTCCTTCTTCCACTTTCTCTGTCATAAGACACTCTTTATTTCCTCAGAGTTCTGCAACTTTATTTGTCAGTAATTAAACTTAATTCCTATTTTGAGCTATTGTTCCACTGGTGGAAAAAAATAATATTAATGTTCTTGGGGTTTCTCTCTCCCTGTCCCTGACTCCAGCCTCCAGGGAAGTTACAAAGTGCTGAGGGACACAGTGTGGATAGGAGTGGGGTGTAACCTGGTCCTCTGGTCTGGCATCCACTGAGGGAATGTCACTCCTATGAGGTCATTGGTCTCCACAGATTCCTGTGGCATCTTCTTGGGTTGTGGTTTATAATTTTATGACTGTCTATCTCTCCACATGCCTCACTTGGTTTCTACAGCATCTGGTACGGGGTGGGTCATAATGGATGCTGCTGGAACAGAACTGATTCATCCCCAAGGCCTCTGGGCCACCATCCTGGTAGACAGCAGGATGTCCCTGCTAACTCTGGGGCTCCATGCCAGGATCCTTAGAGAGCCCCAAGATCCCTTGAAAGAATAAGAGTCACAGCCACATGTGCTGCCCATTATGGTTTCCGGAAGGGCGATGCATGTGCAGCAACTCATTCTTCTGTGATTCCCTTCCTCAGTTTTCGGTTCGTAGAAGATTCGCATTTCACTGCGTTTGAGCTTCACGCACTCTGTCTCCTGGGCCATAGCATTCCCGAGGCATTAAATTTATGGTGTTCATTTTATAGGTGAGTAAAGTAAGATCCAGATAAAGGAATTAAACTGGCCAAAGTCACCAAACAAGTTAGCGAGCTGAGACTAGAACCCTAGTTACTTAGTGTTAAGTTCTTTGTCCTTCCACGACATAATGCGGGGTATGCCTTGTCAGCCCCACAAACATAGGCTTCGTGCACCAAGTCAGGCCTGCGGGCTGCACTGGTTCCATATACCACTGGCTTTACTTTCCATGTTGCCTACAGGTATTTATTGTTTACATGTCTTTCAATTTACATCACCTTGGCCCTCTACTGTTGTCCATGTACCATGTCACTCACATGCATACATGTTGCATGTGTTCTATTGGTTCCATTGCCATTGTGGTGGGTTATATTATTATCCCCATTACTGCTGCTCTCACTGTAGAGGGTTAAACATCCACACTCATTGCCAAATGACTTACATTACTTTTCTGTGGGAATAAAATGCTTGACCATTTAAGTTGCCTTGGCCAATAGGATGTGAGGAAGAGATGTGTTTCAGCCTTTGTTCCTTTCTCTCTGTCTCAAGAATGGCATGTTCCAGATCGGGCTCAGGATGGATCCAAAAATTCAAAGGCAGAAGCCTATAGTCCACCTACAACTGACGTGAAACATGAGCAGTAAATCAACTTTTGTAAGCCACTGCGATTGTGGAGTTGTCGCTGTACCACACAATGCAGCAAGCTGATCAAGACAGTCTTGCTGGGCCCTGGCAGGTGTGGCTCAGTGAACTGAGTGCTGGCCTGCAGACTGAGAGATTGCAGGTTTGATTCCCAGTCAGGGCACATGCCTGGGTTGCAGGCCAGGTCCCCATTTGGGGGTGTGCAAGAGGCAACCAACTGATGTTTCTCTAGCATAAAAATGTTCTTCTCCCTCTCTTTCTACTCCCCCTCTTTAAAAATAAGTAAATAAAATATTTTTTTAAAAAGACCATCATGTTGGTTCCAGGTACCACATTTGTTCCACTGATTAAGTACTATGTTGGTTCAAATGCACAATGTCGGTCACGTACACTATGAATATTGTCCCCTTCCTCATCAACGCACATTATACCTCAAGCCCCTCCTGAATCCCAGTTCACCAGGCCACTCTACTACGCCCCATCACTTTGAGAAAAGCCCCTTTTATGTCCTTGTTCCTCAGACTATAGACTACAGGGTTGAGCAGGGCCGTGAAGACATTGTAAAAGAGTGAGATGTTCTTGTCTTGCTCAGAGGAATACCTAGAGTTGGGCCTCATGTAGATGTAGGTGGCTGGAGCATAGAAGAGTGAGACCACGGTCAGGTGGGAAGCACAGGTGGAGAAAGCCTTGCAGCGGCCCTTTACAGACTTGATCTGAAGAATGGACTGGGCAATACGGACGTAGGAGGCCACAATGAGGGAGAGTGGGACAGCAACCATGAATACACCGATAACAAGATCCACAGTCTCAATGAGGTGGGTGTCCGTGCAAGCCAAGCTTTGTACTGAGGGACCTTCACAGAAGTAGTGGTTGACCACATTGGGCCCACAGTATGGCAGCTGCATGGTGAGAAAAGTATGAATTAGAGAGAAGAAGAAACCACAGACACAGGTCCCAGCTGCCAGCTGTGTGCACAGGCCCCAGTTGAGGATGACAGTATAACGCAGTGGGTAGCAGATGGCTACATATCGGTCATAAGCCATGACTACAAAGAAAATGCACTCGGTTAGGCCCAAGGCACCAAACACAAACATCTGCAGCCAACAACCAGCAAAAGAGATGGTCTGAGACTGAGCAAGAAGATGCACTAACACCTGGGGTACGGTGGTGGTGACATAGCTCATGTCCAGCAGGGAGAGAATACAGAGGAAGAAGTACATGGGAGTGTGAAGATGCATGTCCAGGCAGATCAGGGTGACAATGAGCCCATTGCCCAAGACTGAGCTCACGTAGAGGAGAAGGAAGGCAACGAAGAGGATCCTGTTGGACATGGGGTCACTGGAGAAGCCAAGCAGGATAAATTCAGAAACCCAACTCTGGTTCTGCACTGGAGGCATCCACACGGTGGGGTCTGTAAGAGAATCACACGCATGTAAATGTCATCTAAAGTAGGATGGTCCAGCCAAAGTATTGCCCTGGAGGCGACCAGACTAGGATTTAAATTCTGGCCCCACTGCTCATCTGTTGTCTTGAGCAAGTGACTTAACCTCTCTGAGCTTCAGTTTCCTCATCTGTAAAATGTGAATAATACTAATATTAATATTAATCTCTCCAGAATTTTATGAAGACTAGAGGCACTGTATATGACACATCTGACACAATACCTTAAAACAATAAATAACAGTCAACTTCTCATGTGCGATCTCCCCAGTCTTGCTTCACGCCCTGAACTCACATATCTAACAACAATCAGTTTACATCACATCAGTTCCAGCTCCCAAACTTTTGGAGGTGGAGTTCCTGTCTGCCTTAGAGACCCTTGTCTGGATGTGCTGCCAGCACATCCATTTTTCCTTTGCCAGCTGACAATGTGAGGCTTTGTCAACAGAGGGCACCCGAGGGACATTATGATGTGACGGCAGGATGAAGTTACTCCAAACAAAACAGGTAGGTCAAATAGAAAATAAGTGGAAAGATGGTAAATATGAGCCTTGGTATGTAGATATTACTTTAAATGCAAATGGGTGAAATATTTTAATAAAAGGCATATTTTCAAACTGCTTTTAAAAAACCCTTATATATTGCCTACAAGAAACATACCTTAATCATTTTGCAATATATAAGTGTATCAAATCAACATGTTGAGTACCTTAAACTGACAAAATGTTGTGTCAATTATATCTCAAAAAAGCTGGGGGAGAAGAAACATGCCTTAATATAAGAACAGTAGACACACTTGGAAGAAAGAATGAATGACATATGCCATACAAATAGTAACTGAAAGAAATGTGTTGTAGTTTCATAAAATATTTGTCAAAATTATCAGATTCTGTATCATAAATGCAAGCTCAAAAAAAATCCGAAGTAGAAATCATTTAGACTATATTCTCTGGTCACCATAAAATTGGCTAGAAATCGATTTTAAAATAAATACAATGGGCACGTACCCAACTATTTTGAAATTTGCATACATTGCCAAATATGTATTAAACAAAGAAAAGTTAAAATGGAAATTAGTATATATTGAACTAAATAATGATGAAAATAAAGCATTATCATTGCTTAGGGGGGATTTATTTCCTTCTTTCATGAGAATGTATATTAGAAGAAAGGCTAAAAATTAATTAGCTAATCTCCCATCTCAAGAAGCTAGAAAAAGAACTACAAATCAAATCCAAAGAGAAGTTAAAAGAATAAAATAATGAACATAAGAGCAGAAAAAATAATGAAATGGTAAACAAATTTATAGTGGAGAAAAATCAACAAAGCCAAAAATTCATTCTTTGAGATCATTAATACATAAATCCTTAGCAAGACAATTAAAGAGAAATAAAACACAAATTACCAATGTCAGGAATGAAAAGGTGAGCGTTACTATAGATCCTACAGTCTTTTAAAACATGATTTTCAAAATTACAAAAACTTTATTCCAATAAACTTGACAGTTAAATGAAATGAACAAACATCTTTAAAAACCAAATTACCAAAACTGACACAAGAAGAAAAAAGAGTCAAAAGGGTCCACCATCTTTCAAAAAATATTGAACCTATAATTTAAAACTTTCCTAGAAAGAAAACTCCAAGCCCAAATCAATTTACTGGTGAATTCTTTCAACATTTAGGAGAATAATACCAATCATAACAAATTCTCCCAAAGCATAGAAAAAGAGTTAATTTTTCTGATTCATTTTATGAGACCAGCACAAACTCAATACCAAAAAATAACAAACACATTGCAAGGAGGAAAACTTATAAGCCAATCACTCATGAGCATTGTTGAAAAACTCCTAAACAATATATTGGTAAATTGAATTCAGCAACATAATAAGGATAATACATCACAATCAAATCGTGTTTATTTTAAGAATCCAAGGTTGGTTTAGCATTTGATAAGCTAACAATGTAACTCATCTTCTTAATAGAATTAAGGGAGAAAATGATAGATTAACTCAATAATATAGAAAGAAGATTTGGTAAAAATCGACAATCAGTTAAAATGAGATATAAACCCCTTATTAAACTAGGAATAGAAGGGAACCTTCTTAATGTGATAAATACTATCTCCAATAAAAGAAGCAGCAACCTACAGCAAATGTTGTACTGCATAGTGAAATTTCAATGACTTGCTCCCTAAAATTGGAAATGAAACAAAAACATTCACTATTACCATTTCTAATAACCCTTTTACTGGTGGTCCTAGCTAGTGAAATAAGTCAAGAGAAATAAATAAAAGCCCAACAAATTGGAAAGGAAGAAATAAAACTGTCATTACCTGCAGACTACATGATTGTGTAGGTAGCAAATCTAAAAGAAATTGAAGACAAACTGAAATAAGCAAATACACAAAAATCCAATGGATTTCTCTATACCAGCAGCTAGAAAATATTTTATAAGAACATTTTAAAAGGTCAAGTATGTAGTAATAAACCTAATGGAATATGTGTAGAAAGACATTATTTAGAGAAATTAAGGAAGACCTAAGTAAATGGAGGATATTCCACATTCATGGGTGGGACAGTTCAACATTATATTTAAAATTGATTTATACATGTTCAGTGCAATCCCAGTCAAAAGCCCAACAGTTTTTTTCCTGCATAAATTGACAATCTGGTTATAAAATTTGTATGTAGGACTTACCAGAAATTAAGACTTTCTAGAGAGCTATAATAATTAAGTGAGTATGAAATTGGCACAAGAATAAACAAATAGATTAATTGAACAGAATAAAGCCCAGAATAGACCCATGAATATACAGTCACATGAATTATGCTGAAGTTCATCCTGTAATGCAACGGGGAGAGGATGATCTTTTCAATAACTTTTGCTGGATCATGAGAATATTTACACAGACAAATATTTTTCGAATCTTACCTCGCATGATACACAAAAATCAGTTTCAGATGCACTGTGGGTTCAAATGGTAAAGGTAAAATAATAACATTTTTATCAAATGCAAAAAAGTATCACCTTGGTGCAGGCAGAAATTTCTTGAACAGAACACAAAAAGCATTAACCATAGAGAAAAAATGATAAACCACATTACATTAAAGTGAAGAATTTTAAAGGCTTCTATCCAGAATAAAGAAGTACAAATTAACAAAAAGAAGGTGCTCAACAGAATAATGGTCAAAAGGTTTTTAAAAAATCTTCTCCCTTAATCAAGTGAAACGCGCTCAGCATTCTCAGTCCTCCCGGAATGGTGAACCAAGAGCTCAGGGTCCCACTGCTACACCCCCCCAGGAGGGCTGACACGGAAAACCCCGGCGTTGGCAAGAGTGGCCAGAGCTTCCTTATACTGCTACTGGGAGGGTAAATTTGTACAGCCCCTCTGGAAAATGTTCAGTGGTATCTCCGAAAGGCGAATGTGTGCATACCACATTGCCCAGAGATTCTATTCCTACCTATATCCCCACATGCTTATATGCGCATACCTACATGTTCAAGAAGAGACATGTACAAAAACCTTCAAAATGATAGCCAAAAATAAGAAAATACCCAAGTTCCAACCAACAGTATAATAGATAAAAACACTGTGGTACGTTCACATAGCGGTTACCTTTGGTGGGGGTACTGACTTGAAGGAGACTTCAAGCCATTCTCAGTCTTCACGATGCCCGCCCACACCCCTTCACCTGACCAATCTACCACCTACATAGCCCTTAGAACCATCCCTTCCTCTGCCCTGGATCAGAGGCCCTCATTTCTCATCTTCATTTCTGCACCAGCCCCTCCCTGTTCTCCCTGCCTCTGAACTCTTCCCCTTCAAAGCTTTCTCTGTGTGGACTACTGCAAGTGGTTGTTCAAAATAAACACTGGCCCTGTCTATCCCCTGCTTAACACCCTTTAATGGGTCCTAGTGCCCCGTCTCTCTAGACAGATGCGCAGAGCGCTTTCTACATGATCGGCCCCTGCAGACTTCTCCAGCCTTAGCATCTAACCCTCTCCCCCATCTCATTTCTTCTTATACAACCATAATCTTCAAACACGTATGCCCAGTTTCCTGTATGTCTCTACCTGTCACATCTTGAGGCCCTTAATAAGCCTTCAGCATGAAAGAGAAGCACCACCTGCATCCCCAGTGTCCTCATACACTCTGACCCACTTTCAACCCTTAGTCCCACGTTAGGACCCTACTCAGGTGTCATTCCAGCAGGAAACCTTCCCTGACTTTTCCCACTATCTCCCACTCCCAAACTTCAGTTAGATGCTTTCTCTATTTCTTTTGTTTTTAAAGATTTTATTTATTTACTTTTTTTTTTTTTTTACAGAGAGAGAGGGAGGTACAGAGAAAGAGAGGAAGAGAAACATCAATGTGCAACGATCAGTTGTCTCTCACACTCCCCCAGCTGGGGACCTGGCCCAAAACCCAGGCACGTGCCCTGACTGGCAATTGAACCTGCAACTTTTTGGTTCGCAGGCTGGAGCGCAACCCACTGAGCCACACCAGCCAGGGATAGGTGTTTTCTATATTTCTCACATTCCTCTCTGCTTACTGACAACTTTTATTCCTTGTCATCCTCGAGGGTCCTGACATAAAGTTTGAAATCTAATATCTCAGGAAAATCTTCTCCCTTTTCTGTTAATTAACTCAATCCCCACCAACTGAGTTGGAATATTTGTAATAAAGTATAGCTATATGGGTGAGTTTATAACCTCCCTTTTAATACTAACTAATATTTAATGAGCAATTTCTATGTGCCGGGCATTGTTACACAAACTTGACCTTACCCTCCTACAATTCATTAAGGTAACTACTATTACCTGCACTCTACAGATGAAAAACTAAGGCACAGAGTAAGTGATTAGTTCCAAATTACATGGTCAGTGTGGTGGACCAGGGATTTGAACCAGGGCAATCTGGCTTCAGAGCCAAACCTTAATCATTATCTTCGCTTGCTTCCAGCAAACACCCTTTCTAAATGGAGAGGATGAAACATGCAGACTTCCCCATCTGCTTCTCAGTTTGAGCTTCTTGAGATTAGGAACTAAATACTAAAAAACCGTGGCCTATGAGGTAGGGCCGCTGGAGAAGCCAGGATCAGGCCCTCCTAGGGCTAAAGTGGCAGCCACACACTATTTCTCCTGCTGAGGTGCCCTCGGCTGCTCCCATAACTTCGATCTGAGATGCCAAGGGATGTGTTGGAAGCAAAGGAAACTGATGGATGGAAACTTGGAAAACCAAGTTTCATATTGGAGCTTAGGAAATCTTTGTAAAGCCTCCCTCTGAGTCAAACTTGATTTCCATGAGATGGGGGGCGTCACGTCCACCCAGCACTCTGCCTTAATTTACCCCAGGCCTCTTGAGAGCACAGGGAGTGGGTCCTAATCATGATAATCCCTGTCACTGTTGAAGGCTTCTCCCAGGACAACTGTCATTGTCCTGTCATGGGGATCCTTAAACTCAGAAGTTGTACCATTCACTTCTCTGATTCTCGCACCTAGAACATGGCTTGACACAGAGAAACTACTCATAACCATTTATTAAGTGACTAAAATAAAGAAAGAAGAGGGTTTAGGAAGAAGGAAGGAATGGAAGGGGATTGAGCTATGAAGTGGGGGATGAGGAAGAGGACTAGAGGGAAATTGGGGTGTGAGCACAAAAAAGACCTAGGTGACCTGGCTATTTCTGACCTCTGGGTCCCACGGGTGCCCGGACCCTGCCCAAAACCCCAAGTCCAGCGACCATCTCACCCCTCAGGTTCCCGCAGAAACAAGTCACGGAGAGGCTGCCACTAGCTCGTAAGGGAAAAGGGCTGAACAGGGAGCCCGGAGAGCAACAGAGCCCAGTGAGCCAGTATTCCAGGCAACCCAGTCTCCAGAAAAGTCCTACATTTCTGAGAGGTCGGAGGCGGAAGCCCCTGCCTTCTCTCCATTGCGCAGCTCTCCGCACTCAGCCAGGCCAGCCGGGGCTCGGGAAAGCCTTGCCTGCCGCGTCCTGGGGCCCAGAGAGAGGGAGCCTCGGCCATCCCACGCTCTTCCCAGTGGGCCAAGCTGCTGAAGCTTTATGGCCCTGCGTCCTCACCAGGCTTTCCTGAGAGAGCTGGCGAAGGGCCCTCCTTGTCCCCTGACAGCACGGTCCTGTCCCCAGTGGGGATGCCAAAATCGAATTCTCTGAATGTTGTCAACAAGAAGCCTATAAGGAAGTCGCCCTTAGGGACAGAGTAGGAGCAAACCACACCCAGGTTGCTGCCAAGGGGAGCGACCTGTACATTTCTTTCTCCAGCCTTCTGGGGAATGTAACTAGCCCAGGGGAGGGCACTGGGCACGCTGCAGAAATGTGGAGAACTGAAGGCCCTGTTACCTCCCAAACCCCTGTACCCTGACCAGTCAGTTTGAGTTACACCTCCATTCCTCACTGAGCAAGTCAAGACCCTCCTCCATTCCCCCCCGTCAGTACAACACCTTGGACAAGTTGCTCAGTCTCTCTGATGGCAATGAAGAGTTGACCACAGAGCACCTACCCTATACTGGGTCTCAGACCAGGTCCTGGCAAACAACACCTGGAAAACAGGTAGTATCGGCCCCATGTTATGCACAAGGAAGTGGAGGCCCAGGGCAGTGAGGGACTCGCTGAAGGGCTCACGTCTTCCAAGTGCCAGACTTCAAATCAGGACCTTCCAAGTTCTGGTGCGTGTTCCCTTCAACTTGCTGTTATCCTGCTTCAATTCTCTTCTCTGTAAAATGATAATAATAGTCTCTTAATAGCCTTAACCTGGGATTGCTGGGAGGATGAAATGAGACAATACATTGAAATCCCTGGCACAAATCCTGGCCATGCCTGCAATGACGCTGCGGTCCTGTTGCTGACTTTTGCTGGGGCCTTGGTTCCCCATCTATTCAGAAAGGGAAGGCTGAATACTGAGGTCCCTCCTCATCAGCCACAGGTCCCCAAAACCGGTTGTTGACTTTTCAGGAATGTTGAGAGGTGGAAGAAGATCATTATTAAATTATATAAACTACAGTGAAATAAATTGCATTATATATGAAGACCAATAGACCCTGAAAACATTATGCTAAGTGAAATAAGCCAGACAGAAACAAACAAAGACTGTGTGATCTCTCTTATACGTGGAATCTAAAAACATCAAACATCGCACTCATAGAAACAGAGTAGCTTGGTGGTTCCCAGGGGCTGTGCAGTGGGGGCAGTGGGGGGATGTTGGTCAAAGGGTAGAAATGCTCAGTTATGATGAATAAGCCCTGGGGTCTCATGTACAGTGGAGACAATGAGTAAGGACATTTTACTACATGTTTGAAAGTTGTTGTGAAAGTAGATCTTTAATGTTCACACCAAAACAACAAAATGATAATTACGTGAAGGAAAGGATGAGTTAACTAACCTTACTGTGGTAAACGCTTTACAATACCTAAGGGATCAAATCATCACGTTGTACAACTTAAACTTATGCAATGTTATAGCAATTGTATCTCAGCAATGTGGGGAGAATAAAGATTAGTCAGTTTACAAAATTCAAAAAAAACCCCAAAGGTTAAAAACGAAAGCTCAAAGCTCTTCACATCCTAATTATTCTGCCATCAAAGCGTAGCTATCTGTTATCTGTGTTCTGGAAATTGTTCGCACCTACTGGATTTGTCTGGTGAAAATACTCTCTGCATCTCTCCCCACCTCCGAGTTCAGTGACACCACACTCTTATCTTGAACTTGGCCATGGTGGATGCACTTATACCACAGAAATCAGCAAATAGGAATCAGAACCGCCCCTCCCGCCCCCCGGGAGTGGTTGTTAAACATTTACCAGCACACCTCTGCTTCCATCCCCAGCCTTAAGGGTCAGGACAGCTAGGGACAGCCCAAGGCAGGGGGTGTCTGCTCCACTATTAGCAGGAGTCGGCGAAGCCAGGAGGGGCACAGCTCAGCAGGCCCACGCTCCCTGCCTGGCCCCGCGGGCGCTCCCAGGCAACCCGGCACAGCCCCTGGCTCTTTTTCCCTTTTCCTCTGGACCTCACAAGCCTCAGCAGGGCTGGCCAGGGTTAGGGCCTCCCGTAGCAGACCAGCTGGCAGACCGTCTCTGCGCTGTCTGTTGAGGGAGCAGAGGTACCTCCCCAGCCCCAACTGACTCGCCTTCAGGGACAAAGGCCAAGGACCATTAGAGTCTATTTTGAATTGGCACCACTCCAGCCGCGGGAGGCAAAGATTTGACAGAGGAGAAAAGAATATCAGAAAGGGTAAGGGAGCCACTATGCCCGGCATAATAGTAAGATATTTGCATGTCAGAGGATGGGAAATAACTAAGGTCCGGGGACCTTCCGCCTCAGTCAAATTTCTAGGGGCCCACTGGTGTGGCGCATGTTAAGATAGCCCTTCCACCACCAAACAAGGATGTGCAATGCCCAGTGGGCCTCCTTGGATTTTGGAAGCAACGTCTTCCTCATTTGCCTGTGCTCCTCTGGTGTGTTTACTGAGCGATCTTCTGAACAGCCTCTCGTTTTGAGTGAAGCCCAGAGCAAGAGAAGGTTCAATAGTTACCCAAGGTCACATGATGGATACGTGAAAAACCCAGATGCAAACTAAGTCCACTGCCACCCCACATGGCTGTGTCTTCTGAGCTAAGCCTCAGTTTCCACGTCTCTAAGATGGGGAAGACTGTTACTTCTCTCACAGTGTTATGATGCAAATCTAGGGATGGCATACAAGGATGTGTGAGCCTGATGCTTAGCACAGAGTGAGTAGTTGATAAAGGTCAATGTCATCCCTGTGTCTACGTCCTGGTCTCCCCTCTCCCATGCCCCCTTCCCAAAATCACACGGGCGGGGAGTATATACAGTCTCTCCTTTGTGGTATCTCTGGAGCTTCATCCACTCAGGTGTCCCTGAACTTTTCCCAGGTTAGGAGCATCAGAGGATCCCATCTGGGTATTTCATAGATCTTTATAGGGGGGCAAGGTGGGAGAAATGGGATCCCAAGTCCCCCCAGCTCTTCCTCAGACTCAGCCACAGTCTCAGAGAACTTCCCTGTGGGGTTTTCCCCTGCGTCCCAGTGGCTCCCTACACGCACCTCCTCCAGGCCAGCCTGGGGGGGCCCGGAGGTTCAGGGGCAGGAAGGAGCTGGGGTCCAGAGCTCAGGACAGATGAAAGTGTGCCTTGCCAATCATTTTCCTCAAAACCATAATGTAAACGATAACCACCTCTTGCCCTGAGCCAAGGCCCTGACGCCTCTCATACACGCCATTGACCCTCACTTCAGCCCTGAGCAGGTAGTCCAGGCAGGGACCCGTCTCTCCACTGGATGAACGAGGAAGCTGAGGTCCAGGGAGGAACAGGGACTTGTCCAAGTTCAGAAGCAATCTAGGATCATAGACTGAATAACACTGGCCGCCCTGATTGTTTTCAGTGCCAGGATTACTTGAAGACTGCCAGGCATGGTTCCACCCTCTATTTCCCAGAAAATAAAGTGTGACCAAGAATTGCTGAGGGATTTGGCCAAGAGCTGCTAGACAATGGCAGCCCAGTACCAGAGCCCTGGCACTTGCTTCTTGAGCTGGGGTTGTGTTCACAATACCATGTACTTCAGTGCTCAACTCTAAACTAATGGTTGCCCCTGAACCCTAATGAACCCTGCTGTCGTGAGAGCCAGACAAGATCACCAGTGGGGCTGGGGCCGGCCCAGGGGTGGGCACTCAGGAAACGACTGGACTCTAGATGCTAGATTCATAGCAAGATTGGGCCCACAGGCCTCAAAGAGAAAAGGGTGGGCTCACGAGGAGGGGAAAGCTAGGGCTGCCAGTAGTTCTAACAACCTCAGACTCTCTAATTGGTCCCAGGCTGAGAAGGCCTCTGGGAGCGGCCCTGTGGGAATTAGCTCTCCTTTGCTAAGACTGGGAAAGTGCCCCGGAGAGTTTTCTGCATTTGTGTCTGGGGAGTGAGCGGAAGGCAACAGCAAGAGGTGGCGATGAGACTAATGACGGAGTTCATCTCAGTGCCCCTTTGGGACAGTCTCAGGACTTCACCACCTACAAAGCACTTTCACGTGTATTCCTTCTCCGGGTGCCCCCAGCACTCCTGGGAGGCAGGTGTTATGGGCCGCATTTTACAGATGATGACAAGGATGATGACAGAGACTTACTGAGCACTTGTCATGGACCAAGGGCTGAGGGAGTCATTGATACTGGTTTTGATCACATCACTGCCATCAGGGTCAGAAGGGGCCTTCAAGGTCAACGTGAGCCCACAACATGAGGCCACGCGTAGGCTACAGAGGGTTATAGAGCAGGAGGAGTGCATTAGGGCCACTTCCTCTCACAAACTCCTTCTGCTTGCAGGACTTCTAGAGCCCAGCTCCATACACACCACTTCCATTTGATGATACAGTGCTCCTGTGCCAGCCAACTTTATGACCTGGTAAATCAGACAACATCAAGTTAATGATAGGTGTTCAGGTCACATGGTAATTTGGTGATCCCTGGTTAAGTGTTCAGTCTCTACTAAGGCCCAGTAGAAAGAAAGCCAAAAAATGTTTCTCCAGAGGAAAGTAGTTACCCTCAGAGGACAGCAGAGCTTTGCTCCAAAACCATAAGGGATGTGCTGTGACTCACCTATGGGGGCCTATCAAAGGCTCCGAACAACATCTCTATTTGCTGCTGCCGCCACTTAGAGTGGCGTCAGATCTGCAGAATCCTGCGGGTCAATGGCAGAGCAGCTTATATGGCAGCTTGGACCTACTATCGAACCTTCTCTTGCTCTGGGCTTCACTCAAAACGAGAGGCTTTTCAGAAGATCGCTCAGTAAACGCACCAGAGGAGCACAGCCAAATGAGGAAGATGTTGCTTCCAAAATCCAAGGAGGCCCGCTGGGCATCGCACATCCTTGTTTGGTGGTGGAAGGGCTAGCATAACATGCCCCACACCAGTGGGCCCCTAGAAATTTGACTGAGGCGGAAGATCCCCGGACCTTAGTTGAGTTATTTTCCATCCTCTAACATGCAAATGTCTTACCATTATGCCTTGTATAGTGGCTTCTTCCTGTTTGTCAAGTCCAAGTAGCATAATGTCATCAGTGTAATGGGCCAGTGTCATATCTTGTGGAAGTGAAAGGAAGTCAACAGCCCTAAGGGCTAAATCATGACATAGGGTTGGAGTGAGGATATAACCCTGAAATAGAATAATAAAAAGTATATTACTGGCCTTGGCAGTTGTAAACTATTTCTGGGGTCTTTACTAGAGATATTGGGGGGAAGATGGCATATGCCAGATTGATATCAGGTGCCAGAAAAATGTGTCCATTTGCTCAAGCATTGAAACCACATTCGAAAACACAGTTGCATTTGGAGTCACCACCTTGTTAAGTCTATGAGAATCCACTGTCACTCTCCAAGATCCGCCTTTTTTCTGAACAGGCCTAATAGGTGAGTTGAATGGGGATGAGGTGGAATCATCACCCCTGCATCCTTCAAGTCTTCGATGGTGGTGCTAATCTGCAGTCCCTCCAGGAATGTGGTATTGTCTTTGGCTTACTATTTTTATATTTAAAGGCAGGTCTAATGGCTTCTACTTGATCTTTCCTACCACTTCACAGGTCAGGGGTCCCATGTGCGGACTCTTCCAGCTCCTGGTTATGTCTATTTCAGTTATGCATTCCAGAACTGGGGAGATTACCACAGCAGGGGCTCAAAGACTACTTGAACTAACTGTGAACCAGACCTGAGCTAAGACTCCATTGATCCCCTAACCTCCATCAGTTCCTATTCTGATTGGTGGACCAAGTGACATTTTGAGTCTCCAGAAATGAGTGTCAGTTCAGAGCCAGTGTCTAGTAGCACCTAAAAAGTTTGATTACATCCTTTTCCCCAGTGCGCAGCCACCCTGGAAGAATCTCCACACTCGCTTCTTCCTTGCTGACAGAGCTCTGATTCTGTTCAAGTTCATTTTAGCACAGCCATGTGCTCAAGGAAGTGACCTCCTCCATAGTCCCCAGGTGTGACTCTTGATTGGTCTAACACGGGTGGTAGTACTCTTCTTGCCACCAGTAGGCGTGTGACCTGATTCTGAATAATCAGACTTGTGGGAAGGTTGCTGGGGGTCTCCGGGAAAGGTTTTGCCTCATTTATAGAAAACAGACATATGAAGGGGGGAAAAGTGCCCTGTTTTTGCTAGATGTTGCAAGTTGGCACATGGTGCCCAGAATTGCTTCACTCATCATGTGACCACAAAGTCCCCCATGTGATCACCAGCATTCTGAGGCTGGCAGCTATGAACTGGACAACACCAAGGGCTTTGATGGTCTTATGGAATCTCTGAGTTGACTGACCCAAAACAACACCGCTTCCAGACTTCCGTTTTGCCTGTTTGACATCTCAGACTTAATGTGTACGAAACCGAGCTCCTGATCTTCTCTGCCAAACCTGCTCCTTAAACTCTTTCCTACATCAATCAACTATATCCTTTCATTGCACAGGTAAGAAACCCTGGAGTTTCCTTGGAATTTTTGTTTTCTCTCATTCCACGTACAAACCTTCAGCAAGCCCTATCGGCTCTGCCTTTGAAACATAACCAGAAGCCACTGCTCACAACCTCTACTGGTGCCACCCTGGCCCATGCAGCATCAGCTGTCCGTCCATCCCCTGGATCTCTGCAGAGGCCTCCTGACCAGGCTCCCGGCTTCCACACTTCCCCTCGACACCCTAGTCTCCATGTGGCAGCCAGAGTGGTCCTTTTAGAACATAAGATCATGTCACTCCTCTGCCAACCCCCTTCAAGGGTTTCCCCTCTCCCTCAGAGCAAGAACTGAAGTCAATACAATAACCTGCAAAGCCCTGCATGACGTGGCCCCCCCCCACCTCTCTGACCTCTGCTCCTACTCCTCTCCTTACTTACTTTGCTGTAGCCGTCCTCCTCCCAGTCCTCAGAGAAGTGAAGGGGCTGCATTTACTGCTCCCTCTGACTAGCGAGCTCCTTCCCCCGTGTTGGCACAGGCCCCCTCCCTCACCTCCTTCACACGTTTGCTAAAAATGTCACCTTCTCAGGGAGGTCTTTCCAACTCACCCTATTCCAAATCAACTGCTCCATCGCTGGAACTCCCTGTCCTTCCTTCATTACTGTTTTGTTTATCTCTACAACAATTATCATCACCCAACATGCAATGTATTTTACTTACTTATTTGTCTTATTATCTGTGTCCTCGAAGCTTCCTGAAACAGGGATTTTTATCTGTGTCTTTTGCCTATTCTCCAAGTCCTAGCACAATGCCTGGGACTTAATAGATGCCGAACCAATATTTGTTGAATCAATGAATGCAGATAACATGGAATACTATTTTTATGATCATAAGAACATTAAGTAAGTGGTTATGTGTGAAAAATGAACACCGTAAATAAAGCTAAAAATCAAACTTTTAGGCTAGAGAAAGTGATTGCAATGTTTATAATGAAAAAGTAATACCCATAGTATACAGTATAAAGAACTTCTACAAATTAATAAGAAAAAGACAAAATCCAATAGAAATATAAATAGAGAATAGAAACAGGCAAGTCACAGAACAAGAAACCCAAATAATCAATTACACAAAAAGATATTCAGCCTCCCTAACTGTCAGGGAAATGCAAAATACAACAATAAAGAAGTATTATTTCACCCTTGTCATTTTAGCAAAAATTAAGAAACTGACAATATCAAGTATTGGCTCAGATGTGAAGAAGTTAGAAGTACAATACTCTGTCAGTAGGACTATAAATTGGCACAACTATTCTGGAAAACAATTCAGCATTATCTAATAAAGATGAAGATGGAATGCCGTATAGTCCAGCGATTCCACTTTCAGATATAGGCCCTGGAAACACTCACACAGGTACACAGGGAGAGCATGCAAAAATACTCAGGGAAGTACTGTTTGCAATGGAGCAGATCTGAAAATAACTTGAATGTCCATTAAAAAGAAAGAGATAAATCGTTATACATGTATAAAACATTTAAAAATGAATTCGTTAGAAGTACATATGTGAGCGTGGATGGCTCTCACAAACACATTGCTAAGGAAAAGAAAAGCAAGCTGCAGACAGACACAGCATGATAGAATTTATATAAAGACCATTTTCAAAATTTAGACATTATTAAGAAATGGAAAAAATAAGAAAAATAAATGATGAAAAGATAAATTCAACCTAGTAGGAATTCTAGGAGAACAGAAATAACTGCCCTGACCGGTGTGGCTCAGTCGGTTGGGTGTCACCCCACAAGGCAAAAGGCCGCCGGTGCGATTCTGGGTCAGGGCGCAGGCCTGGGTTTTGGTTTCAGCCTGGTTGAAGCGCGTATGAGAGGCGACTAATCGATGTTTCTCTCCCTCTCTTTCTTCCTCCCTTCCACGTTCTCAAAAATAAATAAATAAAATATTTTTTAAACAGAAATAACTAATAAAAATAGAAAGATAATTCACTGAGCTCGCAAAGTCTTAAGTTTCCACACTCAAAGGGCTCCTGTCTGCCAACCAGATGACTGGGAAAAAAATGACATCCATATACGTCTTCATGTAATTTCAGAATTCCTACGAAAAAAAGAAAATCCTTATATGCTTCCAGTGGTGGGAAAGACGAGGGATTACTTGCAAAGGGGCAAGAAACAGAATTAACATTAGGCTTTATCAAGGACATTGGACTCCAAAAAAGAAACTGAAGACATGCCTTCCAGGATCCCAGTGAAACTGGTGTCTGAACTGTAGAATTCTATACTTGGTCAAAGCAGCATCGACCAGCTCTAACTAGTGTGGCTCAGTGGATTGAGCACTGGTCTGTGAACTAAAAGGTCACTGGTTTAATTCCTGGTCAGGGTACACACCTCGGTTGTGGGTCAAGTCCCCAGTTTGGTGTATGTAAGAGGTAGCCCATCAATGTTTCTCTCTCTCTCTTTCTCTTTCCCTTCCCCTCTCTCTCTTTCCCTTCCCCTCTCTCTAAAAATAAATAAAATCTTTAAAAAAAAATCAATGGCAATAAAAATTGAAGATGAAACTTAACAATAAAAAAGTCAGCTAAAAATGAAGGCATTTTCAAGTAATGCAAGGACTTGATCCTCTACGACCCTCCCCACACACCTTTTCTGAGAAAAAAAAAAAAACGAGGTCCCTCCTCCACATGGGCCCCCAGGTGCTCGGGTCTTGGCTGGAAGGAGTCATTTTTCTAGGAGGGGAGATAGATCAGGAGGAAGATGGGGATGCAGAAGATGAGGTTGGGGGTGGGACTGAGTCACTGCGGTCATGTCACCTGACAGTCCAGGCCTTGAGGGCGCAGCTTCTTTCTCTGCTGGGCCAGCCAACAGGACCCTGGGGCAGGCTGGTGGGGTGGGGCCAGCAGCTGCTGCGGTGGAACCAGCTCCTCTTAAAGACAGGGAGAGCCGCCCAGGGCCCAGTGTGTGCTGCAGGTCCGTAGCCAAGATGAGGGGTAAGTGGGGTCCCTTCTCTAGGTCAGAGGAAGGAGATGCTGAACCCTGAAATACAGAGAAGAACTAGACTGGGCGGTGGGGTTGGGCCAGGGAAGTTGAGATGGATCCAAAGGGGAGTCTGGGTATAGGGCCATGCCAGGGGAAGGGGGAAGGGGACTGAGATGGGACAGGAGCTAAATCAGGGGCTATGCTTAGGTCCAGGTGTTGAAAGTGAGTGAGGAGAATGGTTATAGGACAGGAGAATGAGTCTGGGGGCTGGGCCCATTCAGGAGGAAGGACATGGGGCCTGACACAAGAATGATGGTAGCTCAGGGAAATGGGAAAATTTCTCAGGGCTGGAGAATGGATTAGGGAGGTTGAGGGGTCCTGGGAGAGGGGAAGGGGGTGAGGCTTGGGACTGTCCCCGTGGGGCATGGCTACCTCCCTCCCCTTTCCTGAGGAGTCATCTGCGGAAGACCTCTTGGCATTGGGAAAGGCCTGCATTGGGAGCCAGCTGGGTGTCCTGCCTCTTCTCAGGGGCAGCCCCTGAGGAACCCTTTCCTTTTGTAAGTCTCAGTTGTCCCACCTGTACAAAGACTAGACTAAGGGGTTCTCACCCGCCCAAAAAACCTAGAGCCAGTGCAGGGGGGCACAATGCGTCCCAGCTCCTGGCTTTTCCCTGGCAATATTGAGGAAGCCACAGAGCCTCTCGTATCAGGGTCCCCAGTGAATTTCCCTGTACATCAAAGCAGTTAATTGTGGAGAAGAAAACCAAGTCACTCAGGACTTGCTGCATGTCCTGGAAGGCCTTGAAAAAGTACTGAGAAGCTGGAGAAGAGCAGAAGGATTGCCAAGTTCCCCTGGGGCATTAGCAATGTCGCAATTCCCCCACTCCCTTCCCCTGCCAAGACCTGTGCTTCACACGCTCACACCCACACACACATCCTCTCACAAATGCACATATTCTCAAAGAATAAAGATACCTTCAGGCCCCCCCTCTGAGCCTCACACTCAAATGCACACACAGAATCACACAGAAGAACACAAAACTTTCTCAACTCGAGCAAATGCACACTACCATCTTCATTCTTCAAAACCCACACCGACACCACACGCTACACCCCATCTCGCTTCCCTGTACAGATGCACACACACATTTGCTGGGGTAACCTCACTGTCCCACAAACGCACGCCTGCACTTAAATCACAGGCAATGCACAGTCACACGGCAGCAATCACAGACTCACAGTCACAGCAACACATCACAGACAAGTTCACCTACACACGCACGATCACCATCAGAAGCAGGCATCGTTGCAGTCCGATATGCACCTGCGCACACTCACAAGTTTCTAGTCACAGGCACACGCATGAACTTGCAGTCCACAACCACAGTCACACAACTAACATTAGCAGAGTTTACACATATATTCATATCTCACACAACACCATCATCCCAACAGAGACACAATCACAAATACGTGTGTTTATAATCACACATTCAACAGATGCTGCCTGACCTTACCATCCCCACTCATTCACACAGCCAAGTTCACCCTGGGTAGGGTGGGGTACCGAGCCTGGGCCCCAGAAAGGCAGCCCCCATTCCTTCCTCTGCTCCAGGAATCCTGATCTTGGGGTTCCTGTTGGCTACCCCCAGCTGCCTTGGCTACTCTGAGGACCTGGTAAAGTGCTTCCAGGACCCTGAATATGAGTCCATCCTTGTCACAGCCCAGGAGGGCCTCCACACCTCCCCGCTGCCCAAACGCGTGGTGGTAGTGGGAGCTGGCATGTCAGGCCTGGTGGCGGCCAAGGCCCTGCAGGATGCTGGCCACCAGGTAAGCAGGCTTTGGAAGGGCCTCAGCCATTCGCCTCTGGGTTTGCCTTCTTGGGCGGGAAAAGAAAAAGGAAACAGCTGCGTGTAACCCATGGGGTCTCTTGGTTACACCCCTTAGTTATTGTTTCTCAGAACTCTGGGTTCCCCTGAGACTTAACCGTAATGGCAACCTGTGTTCCCATGGAAACAAAAGCAGAGAAGGGGTGTGCTAGCAGGTGAAGACCAAGAGACACTCTGCCCCCTGCCATGTGGAGTGCTTCTGCCTCACTCACACTGCTCAGGACCCTCCTGGAGGACCCCCCTGCCCCCGCAGTTTGGTTATCCGGCACACTCAGGGACCCGCTGCTGGGATTCCAGATTGGAGCCTGTGACTGGGTGGAGGTGGAACACAGAGTGGGAGAAGCAGGAGACTAACCCTGGGAATGACAGTGGCTTCTCTGGACCCCAGGTTTCTGTCCTGGAAGCCAGCAACCATGTCGGGGGTCGAGTGGTCACAATCAGGAATGAGGAGGAGGGCTGGTACTATGAACTGGGGCCCATGCGAATCCCAAAGTCCCACAGGTAAGTCCTGGGATAGGGATGCAGGGAGGGCAAGTAGGAGGGATCAGGAGGAGGTAGTGGGAGCCCTGGTACCATTGAGTCAGAGCCCTTTCAGGTTCACTGTCCTGTCTAACTCAATCCTGCAAATCAGGATGAATGCTGGCCTCCCACCTGGCAGAGAGAGCCAAGGTTCAGAGCCCAGGGACATACAGAAAGTGGAAGATCCCAAACTAAATAATGACAATAGTTACCATTAACTCATCAAATTGTGTGCTCTAAATATGGGTAGCTGCTTCTTCTTCTTCTTCTTCTTCTTCTTCTTCTTCTTCTTCTTCTTCTTTTGTATATTTTATTGAGGATGCTATTACAGTTGTCCCATTTTTCCCCCTTATATCCCCTCTGCTCTTCACCCCATCCTGTCATCCCCACACCTCTTAATCCATGTCCATGGGCTGCACACACCAGCTCTTTGGCTTCTTAATTTCCCACACTACTCCCAGCCTCCCCCTGTCCACTTTGTTTTTGTTTGTTTTTGTCAACCTTTTCCCACCACCACTTTCCCCAGCCCCACCCACCTCCACCTCCAACCCTCAGTCCTTCCCCCATTTGGCTTTGTTGATAGGTCCTTTATGCATGTACCTTGATGACTCCTCCCCTCCCTATGTCAACTATACCACAGGAAGTTATCAAATGATAATAGCGGCCATTTGTTGAGCATTTACTATGGGCTACGCACTATCTGTGCATCATTTCATTTCATACTCACAACCTTGCAGTTTGATACTTTTATGTTTCCCATTTATAAATCAAGAAACTGGGCTCAGATATATTAAGTGACTCACCTAAGATTTTCCCAGGAGAAATTGACAAAACTCCTCCTCAAAATCAAGGACGTGCCCAACACAAAAGTGCTTGATTTCTAAACCGTAACTGACTCCTGGTTCTGAGGCCTCTAAGACAAAAAAGATCCCTCGTCTGGTATCCCACCTATCTCCAAAAATATAACTTCTTGGTTTTTAAATTAATTTTAGAGAGAGAAAGGGAGGGAGGGAGAGAAGGAGGAGGGGGCGTCGGTCTGTTGCTCCACTTATTTACGCAGTCATTGGTTGATCCTTGTATGCGCCCTGGCTGGGGATCAAACCCACAACCTTGGCGCATCAGGACGACGCTCCAACCAACTGAGCTACCAGGCCAGGGCATGACTTCTTTTTTGAGGGTAAACAGAATCTGAGATTTCCCTCCAGGCACCACCAAAAACTAAAATAAAACCCAACTGAAACATTCCACACGAAAAGTCTTCAGATACAGCCTTAAACTTACCTAGAATGGAAAACAGAATCTCAAATAGGGTGTGAAACAAAAGGCCTCTGTCTCTGTATTTGAATCCTATACCCAGAACTTCCTGAAGAGCCTTCGCTCTGCGAAGGGTGAACACCCTGCTCCCCACCTGCCTCGGGGCAAAAACAGAAAGAAAAGAACTAGGGCCGCAGCAAGAAGGAGCAGGGTCGGAGGAGAGGAAGCAGTTAGTCCGAGTTCCCTGGGCACAGGAAGAAACTGGGTTTTCTGGAATTGGCTCCTATCGTGAGGCCAGCAGGAACGGGGTGCCATGTTATGCCTGTATTTGCCCCAGGCTGATCCACACCTATGTCAAGAAGCTGGGCCTGAAGCTGAACAAGTTCATCCAATATGATGGCAACACCTGGTACCTCATCAATGGACAACGCCATCGCGCCAGGGAGGTCAAGGCCAACCCAGAGCTCCTGGGCTATTCCGTGTACCCCACAGAGAAGGGCAAGAGTGCTGAGGATCTCTTCCAACAGTCCACTGCCAAGGTGCCCCCTGCCTCATCCCTCCCGGGGTTGGGAAAGAACAGAGTCTGGCCTGAAGTCACCTGGCAACTTAATGGATGGACCCGGGTCACCTGACTCCAATACTCTTGTGATTGGTTGGCCTTCATTCAAAATCTCTCTAAGAATGTTGCCACCCCAACCCTAGCGCCCAGTCCCGTATCTTCTGTCCCTGGGTGGTCCATGGCCATTGCTTGATCAGTGGCAGTGGAAGGAAAGGGAATCCTTGGTAATGAATCAATTCTGCTAGATTGCAGTGAATGTCTTCACCTTAAGTCTTAGTCTCCAAAGACCTTTAAACACAAGAGGGATATGGGGAGAAAGAGAAGCATTTCGGAGCTCCTGGAAGCATCCTGCCTCAGGTCCTCTCATCTACCCACCTCCTTGCCCCCACCCTCTTCAAAGGGACATCCTTGAGAACCCAGGAGTCCTGCTTCTCTGGACATTTGGCTTTCATCTAAAGCTGCTTCCCCTTCCTGCCCTTTTGCAGCTCAAACAATACCTGGAAAATTTCAACTGCAGCCACCTGATGTCCTTTTATGATTCTTACTCCACCAAGGTGAGTGAAGCAAAGAAATCCCAGGAGAGAGGTGGAGGGGAGTTTGTGCTCAGCTTAGCTCCCAGGGTTGTCCCCTGCCTACCGGGACCCTCTCTTCCCACTGCCAAAGCCTTTACCGCCCTGGAGTCCAGTCCCACCCCTTGCCTGACCCAGGTCCCTGCTGAGGCCCCTCCCTACATACTGGGCCCCCCACCGGCGCTTTCACCTCCCGACAGGTTTACCTGCTGAAAGAAGGGATGCTGAGCCCAGGAGCAGTAAAGATGATCAGGGATTTGCTGAACGATGATGTTGAATTCTCTAAGTCGTTCCTAGAGTCCCTGCAATCTGACATCATCTTCTCCAAAAGTGACGAGTAAGACTGACCCGGACCAGGACTCAAGTCTGCCCTCTCCTCCAACACTCAGAGCAGAGAAAGGGAACTTTGACTATTGAGCAGTTACTATGTGCCAGGCACCGTCCTAAGCCCTTTCCAAAAATTATCACACTTAATCTTATGATCACCTGGAAGGTAGGTACTGTTACTCAGAGTCATTTTACCAGTGAGGCTTCTGAGGCCCAGAGAAATTATGTTAACAGCCAAGTTCCCACAACTGGACCAAGGGCTGGAGCCAGACTCCAGACCCAGGTCTGTAATACTCCTCCTGGGAGGCAGAATTGCATGGTGGCTGCACCCACAGGCTGTCTTCTTGGGAAATTCCTTTTTCTCTGGGTGTCAGTGTTCCAAACCACCAAATTCAAGGATAACCTTTCCCTTGCAGAGATTAGTTAAGATGCTGCTTATGTATATGAAGCTAGTTTCCTCCCCTTTCGGACCAGGGCCGCTGCTGATGACCGGGCAAGGAGGCCTCATGCCTCCCACACTCACCGGCTCCCCTCTCTTCACCCCTGCAGCTTTACCGAGATCACAGGTGGCTTTGACCAGCTCCCCAAAGCCCTCAGCGCCAGCTTGAAGCCTGGCACCATCCATCTGGACTCCAAGGTGGAGATGGTAGTGAGGGATGGGCCTGAGGTCCAGATTTCCTACCGGGTGGGCGAGTCCAACTCAGCACTGCACAACCTCACCGCGGATTTTGTCATCATCTCCGCTTCACCCAAGGCCACACGCCTCATCACCTTCACGCCACCCCTCTCCGTAGACAAAGCGGACGCGCTCCGCTCAGTGCATTACACCAGTGCTACCAAAGTGGTTCTGGCCTGCAACGAGCCCTTCTGGGAGCGGGATGGCATCCGGGGCGGGTTCTCCGTCACCAACCGGCCCTCGCGCTACATCTACTACCCCAGCCACAGCTTCCCCAGCGGCAAGGGCGTCCTGCTGGCCTCCTACACTGTGGAGGATGATTCCCTCTTCTTCATATCCATGACGCAAGACCAGGTGGTGGATATCGTCCTGGAGGACCTGGCGGCTGTGCACCAGATACCCAAGGAGGAGCTGCGGCGCATGTGCCCCTCCTCTGTGCTCAAGCAGTGGTCACTGGATCCCCTCGTCATGGGCGCCTTCACTGAGCTCACACCCTACCAATTTGAGGACTATTTGCAGCAGCTCTCCCAGCCAGAGGGTCGCATCCACTTCGCTGGAGAGCACACCTGCCTGCCCCATGGTTGGATAGACACAGCCATTAAGTCCGGCCTCCGGGCAGCCAGGAACATCCAGGCTGCCGTGGACGAGGAAGCCCGAGAAGAGAGAAGACCGTCACCAACACCCAGAATCATTTCTAACCCAGAGAGAAGGCCCCGAGGGAGTCTGGCAGGCAGCGGGCTGGAAGGTGGGAGGTGGGAGTTGAGGGCAGAGACTCAGGAGGCAGGTCATCATTAGCCCCCTGGCCCCTATGCAGGTCCCCAAAATGTCAGACGAAGAGCCCAGCTGGACAGTCCAAAAGAAAATCAATCATGCCTTTCTCTGCTTCTCTCCTCTGCCAGCCCTTGAGGAAGGAACAGCAGAGTCAGGGTACAGTAGTCCCCCCTCTTGGGACGGGATACAAACGAGACTCCCAGTGGATGCCTGACCTCTGAGAGTACCAAACCTTATCTACACTGTTTTTTTCCTTTACATATACACCTATGGTCAAGCTTAATTTCTAAATTAGGCACAGTAAATATTAACAAAAATAACTAATCATAAAATAAAACACTTATGACAATATACTGAGATGACTGTCATGTGAATATGGTCTCTGTCTGTTCCTATCTTCCACCCACAAATTTAATGCCTTTTCCAGCTCACTAAGCACTTACCATGTGTAGTGGCCTCAAACTTTAACAGTCTGAGGTATGACAGGAAAAGTAGCACAAATTTATTTTTTCTTCTATACAATTTTATGGCTAGAAGATTTGTTCTTACTATAGATCTTAGCATATGACTTTTTGTCTTTTTTTTTTTTTAAGTCAAGAACTGTCACCTTTCCACTTAAAGGAAGCACTGTATGTCTTCCCGTTGGCATATCTGAATTGCCAGAATCACTACTCATTGCTTTGGAGCCATTATTAAGTAAAATGAGAGTTACTTGGACACAGGCACTGCAATACCATGACAGCCAACCTGATAACCCAGGTAACTACTAAGTGATTAGAGGGCAGGTAGCGTATATGAGGTGGATACACTGGACAAAGGGATGATTCACATCTCAGATGGGACAGAGAAGGACAGAGCAAGATTTCATCACACTACTGTAAATGGCACCCAATCAAAACTTATGAATTGCTTGTTTCTGGAACTTTCCAATGTAATATTTTTGGACTGCAGTTGATTGTGGGTAACTGAAACCATGGAAAGGGAAACCCTGGATGAGCGGTGGGGCATGGGGACCCCTGCACGTGGAGGGATAAGGAAACAATCAAGGGCAGAGAATGCTAGAATCAGCCCTTGGCTTGGAGAAAATTATCGCCTTTTGAATAATAGGAACAAACAAAACAGAAAGATTTCAACACACCCTCATTTCTGTCATCAACAACTAGAAGCTCCTAAAGGGACAAAGCCAAACCACAGCAATGGGAAACTACGCAATGACCACACAGAGTCACAGCACACAAAACTTTGCATGCCTGAGCCAGGGGCCTCACCTCTTGGCCCAATATGGAGTCTAAGTGAAGAAATTGAATTATTTTCGACTCCTTTTGAGCCCGCAAAAGCAGAATCTTGACTTTCTAAAGATGCTCTTGGCCCATGGACTTTCCGCTCTCTATCTTCACCTCCCCATCACCAATCAAAACCCTCCACCCCATGGCTGCTTGTCCAGTCCACACGCACCCCAGGAGGACACCAAGCTTATTCTACAGGCTCCCTTCCCACTCTGCTCGTCTCCAAAACCCCTCCTGTCCTTCGAGGCCCAGCTTATGTTATTCCCCCTCCCCACATCCTCTGTCAGGAGGTAGCCACACCCAAACCCCTGGGATTTCTCTCTTTGAATCCTGACCCTTCCTTCCTAGAGTTCCAAACATATAGGCTGTGGATCTGCTTGTGCTGTTATGTAAATCCTCGGTGACAGTGTATTATCAACCCAGCTATACTAAGAGCTCCCAAGGGCAGGGGTCGTATCTTGTATGCCTTTTTGCAGTTTCCCTTGTAGACAGTAAGTATATTCGATTCCCTAATTTAACCTGTCGATTAATATTTATTATGCATCTACAATGTGTCAGGCACTGTACTATGTGCCAAATAGAAAGAATGAGCAGCATTATCCAATTGAATCAAAACTCCACTCTGTCCTCATACTTCCAAGAATCAGCTTATATGAGGAACTAAAAAACTAAGGCAAACTAACAAACAAAACAAAAAAGAAATAGACTCATAAATACAGAGGACAAACTAGTGGTTGCCAAGGGGAAGAGGGTGGGGGAATGATGAAAGAGGTGAACCTGATTAACGGGTACAGACTTCGGGTTATAAAGTAAATGTCATGATTTGTAGCCCCTCCCAGCTGCATGAGTGTAACCAGCACCATGGCTGGGGGTAGACGCCTCTACAGCACAGCCCTGGCGGGCAGACTACACCCTGGAGAGGCCTCCATGCCTGCTGGACCCCCAACCCTACGCTGGAGTGCCGCACCACAGCTCCTACGTGCACCCCGGCCAGCCCGCCCCTCCTGCGCTCCTGCGCCACCCACTGGGACTTCCGGCCAGTGCTGCACCTGGTTGCACTCAACGGGCGGCAGCCTGGTGGCCTGCGTGTCATCCACGACGCCAACCATCAGGGTTTCCAACAGGTGAGCGCCACGGGGCTGGAGGGCATCTTATGCATCTTCCTGTCGTCTCATCGACAGGACTTCGACAGCATCGTGCACGATGTGGACCATGCCACCGCGCCCGTTGTCAGCTTCAGGGCCTTGCTCTTGGGTTCCCAGGGCCCACTGAAGCCCAGGGCCGCACTTCCTCCTTCGACGGCAGAGACGTGGTGCAGTATCCCACCTGGGCACAGAAGAGTGCTTGGTACGGTTCGGACCCCAGCGAGAACCGGCGGACCGAGATTTACTGGGAAACGTGGAGGACTAAAGTCGCGGAGGCCCCCCAGCCAGGCCCCCTCGCTGCAGGCGCGCAGTCTGCTGCAGCAGAAAGCCACGAGCTGCCACAACGCCTTCATCATCCTCTTCATTATGACCTCCTCCTCCAAGTAGGGTTTCTGCCAGCTTGAACGGATGGACAGACAGATGGCCAGAGAGGGGAGCCAGGACGCAGGGGGCATGGAGAGGCCCCCAGTGCAGGGCAGGCAGCGTCAGCTGGCACCCCACTGAGGGGACCTGGCTGGGACATTTTACTGTGTGGTTCACATTTCATGTAATCCTCGGGAAATAAAAGAAAGCCAAAGAGTGTATTTTTTAAAGTTAAAAAAGTCACAAGGGGGCAGTGCACAGCCTAGGGAATATAGTCAATAACATTGTAATAAACTTGTATGGTGACAGATGCTAACTACACTTACTATTGCCTAATTAGCACAACATATCAAATCACTATGTCGTACACCTGAAACCCACACAGGGTCAGGGAGAAGAAGGTTTACAGATGTTCGTATGGAAAATGATACAATAATTAGTAAATAATAATACAGGAATAAACTCTGTTTTGCATACTCACAACCTTAAACCTACTTTTGCCCCACCCTGTATAATATGGTATGTCAATTATAATTCAGTAAAAAAGAAAAACTGTGAGCTCTGTAATAATCTATGTATCATAATGAATAAATCTTTGAAAATGATAAGTGAAAAAGCAAATTGAAAAGATGAAACTTGCATTATTATGTATTAAATTTAAGAACAAAATATTATATATTATTTTTAATACATACATAATTGACAAAAGAATATAAACCTGGAAAAGCTACACATTAACTTCAGGGTAGTGTTTACTTCTGGGGAAGAATGAGTTGAGCCAAATATAGCAAAAGGTTAAAATTTGTCCAATCTAGCTGATAAGTACAAGGATGATTATGTTCTTATTATATTTATTACTGTATTTTAAAACTAGTCTGGGAAATTTTAAAATAAAACATGCACAGACACAATGACCAACTGAAATAAATCAACTCTCCTCTAAACTCACATACAGCCTCTGACCTTCCAAAATTTAGTCCCAAAATCCGGTTCATGTTTCGATCACAGTTATTAGGGAAACTGCATGCAGAAACCCTCTGTGTTCTAGGAAATTTTAAACAAAACAAATTTTTTCCTGTTCCCCCAAGAAACAAATAAACAAGAAAGACGTTAGAGGTTTGTATCAATCGAGCTAATGATTAGATCAATAAAACTACTTACAGGGAACACTTTGTATTCCTACTGGTACAAATAAGGAAAGGAAAGAGAAAGGAAATTCACATTTATTTAGCAAAATAGAACCCATTGTTCAAACCGGACTAGGCCTTTCTCAGTACTCCCACCCAGCCATCAGGATCTTCAGGTTATGCTGAGTGGCAGGTGTGTGCCTTTTCCTTAGACTTAATTAGGTCAGTCCTCTCTAAGCTTCCAAGGTACTGGATCAAAAGGATGGAAAGATACTTATGGCAAGTAGAATTTATTAAGGGTGTACTATTTCCCAGTCGTTTTATGAGTCTTTTACATATATACATATATGCAAATGCTTTACTCTATTAGGTAGGTACAATGATGAAGAAAATGAGGTACAGAGAGATTATTTTTCCAATGGCACATAGCAAGAACATAGTGGAGTTATAGTTAAAAACGAGGTAGTCATACAAAATCTCATTCACGTTGGATATCATAGACCTAAATGAGAAACCTTTTTAAAAATAAAACTTTCAGAGCTATCTGATGGTGAGGTCAGATGCTCCAGACCCTTCTACTCCCATGGAAACACCAAGAAAACAACACACTGACTAGAAACAGCGGTGTGGGAGTTCGTGAAACCAGTCAAGGGGCTGCAATAAGCAAGTAGATGCCTGATTAAGAGAAAGCAAAGCTACATCTTGGCTGGTGTGGCTCAGGGGGTTGAGAGTCGTCCCACAAACCAAAATGTCGCCTGTCTGACTCCCAGTCCAGGCACATGCCTAGGCTGCATGTCAGGTCCCTGGTTAGGAGTGTGCAGTACAAATAAATAAATAAAATCTGAAAAAAGAAAAAAAGCAAAACTAAGAGCAGTAGGAGGCTCATAGTGTTTTTTCATACCCTTGCCAACCCCCTCCCAGGCCCAGCACAATTAGGACAAAGTCACCCAATTCTTGGTTTCTCTTTCCGGAAAAGAATAGAATGAGTTTGCAATGTTTAGGCATGACTGGGGCTGCCCAAGGGACTGATTTCTCTTTCCTCCCATTCAGGTAGGGACAGTGGTACAGTTTGGCGGCTGCAGCCAGCAGTGGCAGGTGCCATGGCACATGAAAACTGCAGTGGAACTGCAGACCCACAGGGGCTTGGAGGTTTGGAGACGAGAGCAAGAGGAATGCAACAGAACATCTAAGGCCCTGAGAAGAAGCAGAGGTGAGACCCTTAGGGAAATTTAAAACATTTTAAACCTAAGACATTTAAAAGCAGCTGTGTATACACATGAAAAGCCCACAGCTAACATCATAGTCAGTGAGAAAAGACTAAAAGCTTTTCCTCTAAGATCAAGCACAAGACAAGAATGTCCACTTCACCACTCTATTCAACATAATACTGGAAGTTCCTAGCCTGGCAATTAGGCAAGAAAAAGACATAGAAGGCATCCAAATTGGAAAGAAAGAAGTTAATTATCTCTGTTCATAAACAACATGATCTTGTGCGTAGGAAATCCTAAAAATTCCACAAAATAATTGTTAGGACTAATAAATGAATTCAGAAAAGTTGCATGATATAAAATCAACACAAAAATCAGTTGTGTTTCCATACACTTAATAATGAACAATTCAAAAAGGAAATTAAGAAAAAATCCATTTATAATAGTATCAAAAATATATTTAGGAATAAACTTAATCATGAGGTGAAAGACATACACTGAAGACTACAAAACATTGTTGAAAAAAATTTTTAAAGACACAAGTACATGGAAAGACATCCCATGCTCATGGATTAGAAGACATAATGTTGTTAAAAATGTCAATACTACCCAAAGCAATCTATAGATTTGGTACAGTACCTATCGAACTCCTAATGACCTCTTTTGTAGAAATAGAAAAACCCATCCCAAATTTAAAGATTTTTAAAATTTATTATTTATTTTTTAGAGAGAGGGGAATGGAGGGAGAAAGAGAGGGAGAGGAACATCGATGTGCAAGAGAAACGTCAACTGGTTGCCTCTTGCAACCACCCAGCTGGGGACCTGGCCCGCAACCCAGGCATGTGCCCTGACTGGGAATCAAACCAGTGACCTTTCAGTTCACAGGCTGATGCTCAATCCACTGATCCATGCCAGCCAGGGCCATCCCAAATTTAGACAGTGTTGCAAGGGACACTGAATAGTGAAAATAATCTTTAAAAAAAAAAAGAACAAAATAAAATCTCTTCTACCTCCTGATTTCAAAACTTACTAAAAGCTACAATAATCGAAACAGTATGATAGGAGCATAAGGACAGACATATATACCAATAGAATAGAATAGAGAGCCCCAAAATAAACATCTACATACATGGCCAAATCGAGACCATTCAGTGGGAACAGTCTTTCAGTAAATGATGTTGGGAGATTTCAATACGTTTCTCTCAGTAACTGATTCAAAAAGCAGACCAAAAAATTCAGCAAGTATATAAAGATTTTAAAAGGATATAACAAACATACCGAATGGAATATACATGGACATAATTTTCAAGCATCCAAGGAGGATTTGTTAAAACCAACCAATACAAATACAAAGCCATAAAGCAAGTCCCAAATTTCAAAGGGTTTAAATCATATGGAGTATTTTCTCTTACCACAATACAATTAGTCCCCAAATCAATGTTTTAAAAGATAACCGGGACAGATTAAATGGAGTAATATTTTCTATTCATTAGATAGGAATACTCAATATTGTCAACATGTCAGTTTTTCCCAACTCAATCTATAGATTCAGTGCAATCCCAATCAAAATTCCTGCAAGTTATTTTGTGATTATCAACAAACTGATACTAAAGTTTAGGTCTATCCAGAAAAAGTCCAGCCATTGTTAATATAACAAGAATGGTTTTCATGACATCAGTGTAACCTGGCAGCCAAGGAGAGTGGACTGGGATGTGCATGTTTGAACAATGACGATTTCGCTGTACTAGTCAGTGGGGGAGCACGTGTGATTGTGCGGCTGTCACATTCAAAATGACTGAGCAAGTAGAGCAATGAATATGCATCCAATTTTATGTTAAGCTTGAACATTCCTCTACAGGAACTATTTTGATGATTCAGAAGGCCGCAGCTATGGGCGACTGCTGATTGGTAGCTTCATCACAACAATGTGCCTGCTCACGCATCACGTTGCCTCGCAAAGAGTTGTTTGGTGAAACAAAACTAAAATCAGCTTTGAAAGGGAAGAGATTTCAGGCTGTCAGTGAGATTCAGGAAAATACAACAAGGTTGCTGATGGCAATTGGGAGAACTATGTGAGGTCACAAGTACCTATTTTGAGGGAGACTGAGGCATCAATGTCCTATGTACAATGTTTCTTATATATTCTTCAATAAATGTCTTTTTCATATTATATGGTTGGATACCTTCTGGACAGACCTCGTATATGGAGCTGAAAAAGACCTAGAGTAGTTATCACAATATTGAAGGGGAAGGAAAAAGTTGGAAGACTGACACTACCCAACTTCAAGACTTATTATAAAACTACAGTAATCAAGATAGTGTGGTATTGGTAAGAGAAAAGACAAATAGATCAATGGAACAGAATAGAAGGTCCAGAAATAGATCCACATAAACATAGCCTACTGATGTTTGACAAAGGAGCAAAGGCAACACCTTTGTACTGCAAAGATAGTCTTTTCAACAAATGGTGTTGGAACAACTGGACATCCACATGCAAAAAAAAAAAAAGGGAATCTAGACACAGATCTTATTCCCTTATGAAAAATTAACTGAAAATGGATCACAGACCTAAATGTAAAACACATTATAAAACCCCTAGATGATAATGTGAGGAAATTTAGATGACCTTGAGTATGAATACAACTTTTTAGATCCAACACCAAAGACACAATCCATGAAAGAAAAAATGGTAAACTGGACTTCATTAAAATTAAAAACTTCTGCTCTGTAAAAGACAATGTCAAGAACGAGAACACAAGCCTACACATTGAGAAAAAAATATTGCCAAAAGACACATCTGCTAAAGAACTATTAATCAAAATGTACAGCCCTGGCTGGGTAGCTTAGAGCATCACCCTGATACACCAAGGTTGAGGGTTCAACCTCCAGTCATGGCACATACAAGAAGTAACCAATGAATGCATGAATAAGTGGAACAACAAATTAATGTTTCTCTCTTTCTTTTTTCCCCTCTTTCTCTCCCCCTTCCTCTCTCTCTCTACAATCGGTTAAAAATTATATATAATATAAATATATAAATAAATATATAAACGTATATAATAAATATATATATAAAGAACTGCTAAAATCCAACATTAAGAAAACAAACAAGTAGCTATGATAATCGAGTATTATGGTAAAAATAAAAAATATGGAAACTGTGGGATTGGTTGCCTTCTTCTGGAGCTGGAGTACACTGAGAACTTGGTTTAAAAAAAGTATGACAAACTTATAAACTTTAAATTCTCAGCTGAATATATGGGTAGATAGCTAGAAAACACAACTGCTGGGAGGAAACCTCTTATTTTGTGTAGCACAATGTCTGGGAACCAAACCCAGAGTCCGTTCCTGTGGTTAACCAAATTACATACAAATTGAATTCATGGCCTTGCTTATTGTACAATAAAGGTTAAAGAGTTGGTGGAGAAAGACTTGGAGATTGAGGGTTGTAACAGGAATTTGAGAATTGTAAACACATGTACCAGGGGGTATGAAATAAATCCCTTAAAAATTAAGATACCTGCCAACTTAGTGAAATTTCTTGTTCCTAATACTCTCTAGCACATTAAAATATCCCCTCCAAGGTTAACACTAGCATATCTCCTCCAAAAAGGATAGTTGTTGCATCTGGCATCTTTAATTACAATGAAAGTAGCACACCTTTGGATTTTGGAGGTGATGTGTATCTCAGTAGGCTGCTATTTACTGATTAATGCATAAGGCTGCCACAGGGGGCAGTGTGGAGTCTTGGAAAGTTCCCTGGCTTCTAACTGGTATGGGTGACCTTGAGTCTATTTTCTCATATACAAAAAGATAATTTTTTAAAACTTCTTCATAAGGTTATGGCGACTATAACATGAGCTAGTATGTGATAAGGTCCTTTAAAGCACACATCCTCAGATGTTGTCTGCACCACTTCGCAATCTGGTGGAAGTTCAATGACATTTTCGTCAGCTGGAAGAGTAAAAATTGCCCCATTAGGATTGGTAACAATTCTTTTTTTTATCTACTGAGTTGTATCAAAGAAACAGGAGTTCATATAAAACAGTGATGTAGAATTTATTTTTTGTGTGTGAATACACATTCTTTTCAAGTGCACATGGAATATTTTCTAGGATAAACAACATGTTGGGACACAAAACAAGTCTCAATAACTTTAAGAATATTGAAATCACATTAAGCATCTTCTCTGACTATAATGATAAAACAAATAAGTGGAAACATATACCATGTTCATGGATTGCAAGAATTAAAACCATTAAAATGTCCATACTACCCAAAGTAAGCTATAGATTCAACATAATTCCTATCAAGATAGCAATGATTTTACCGAACTAAAAAAAAATTCCAAAAATTCATATGGAAAATTTATATTTATGTGGAATCACAAAAGACCCTGAATAACCTCAACAATCTTGAGAAAAAAGAACAAAGTTGGAGGAGTCATGCTACCTATTATCAAAGTATACTACAAGGCCATAATAATCAAAAGAGCATGGTACTGCCATAAAAACAGACACATAGACCAATGGGACAGAATAGAGAGGTCAGAAATAAACCCATACTTTAAGGTCAATTAATATTCAATAAAGAAGGCAAGAACATACATAGGGGTAAAGATAGTCTATTTAATAAATGATGTTGGGAAAAATAGATAAAATGCTGATGTAGAGTTTAAGTAATAATAGTGCACCACCCTCCCTCTAGAACTTGAGTCAGAAATAAAACACTGGTAAAGTGGCCACTTGCCCTGCAAAATGACACCCACATGAGAGGCAAATGGGGCCTAAGGTCTATGAAGCTTCTACCTGGTGCTGTCTGTGGCATAGCTTTTCATCCAGTAAACCACTGGGTGAAATGTGCGCTAACTTCCCCTTCGCTCGCAAACTCTGAAAGGTTGAGCTCGGGTTATCCTGAGCTCATCCCACTCCACTTCTGAGCTGGAGATTGCTCTCTTCCCTGTTGGGATGTGTTGCATTTCTAACACCAGAGGGCAGCCACTCTCCACAGATGGTGGTGCCTGGGATCACAGCAGCTAAATCAAGGGTGAAATGGACCACGGACAGTCTCTTCTTCTCCCTCCTCCTCAGCCCGCACCACACGTCAGAATGATGCAGTGCAGCAGTCCGTGACTCTGGGAACCTGTGCTTGATGCCCAGCTCTACCACTTATTTCCTATGACCCTGGACAAGTACGCTCACCTCTCCAAGCCATGGCTTGCTTATCCAGAAAAATAGTACCTATCTCATAGGATTGCTGGAATAAGTGAGATGACGTGGGTAGATTGCCGTTGTCCAAATATTAGTTGTTCTGAGGCATCATAATAGTTCATTTAATTTGATTCTCACCTTAGTCCTGGCAGGTTGAGTAGGTAAACATGATTCCCATTTTTCAGATAAATTGATGCTCAAAGGAGTTTAATGACCTGCCGAATCATGATGATAATAGTTTCATTTCTCTATGCTTCTCCCTCAACCATTTTACAGTGATGGCCTCTGGCCTCAAGAGACTTGCACTTAACCCTTTTGAGATTCTGGGATTCTGAGACCCAGAGAGGGTCAGTACTTTACCGAAGGCTACACAGTGGGCCAGTGGTTAATCCAGGACCCAACGAGCCAGTCCAGTGCGCTCCTAGTCCAATGCTCCAGCAACGGCCCGGAGACAAACTGTAAGAAGACACTGCCTCATTATTCTGCTCTTGGTTGCTTGTTTTGGGAACCCAGTCCTGAGCCTTGCCTCCCAAACTAAACTGTGAGCCAGAAGGGAAAAGCATGGTGATATGTTGCTAGATGAAACAACAGATCTACAAAACAGTGGGCACATGATTCCACTGTGCATTTTTGTATATGGGCAGAGTGCAGAAGTGGACGGTCTTAACACACAAAGGTAAAAATACTTATCTCTAGGTAGTGGAATTGCACATGGTTTCTATGATTTTTTGCATTTTCCCTTGTATTTTTGTGGGTTTCCAGATTTATCCAATAAATGTGTTTTACTTCTTTGATCCTAACATGTCTGTGTACATGTATGTTATACTATTTCAACTGTCCACTTAAAAATTGAAACTACATTAAAAGTCAGGGATCTTGAGCTGCGCTCCACATTAATTTTTTAAAAGATTGATCAATTTATTTATTTATTTATTTATTTTCAGAGAGAGGGGAAGCAAGAGAGAGAGGGAGAGAAATATCTATCAGTTGCCTCTCCCACACTCCCAACTGGGGACCTGGCCTGCAACCCAGGCATGTGCCCTGACCGGGAATTGAACCAGTGACCTTTTGGTTTGCAGGCCGGCACTCCATCCACTTGAG
Source organism: Mormoops blainvillei (assembly GCA_004026545.1). NCBI lineage: Eukaryota > Metazoa > Chordata > Mammalia > Chiroptera > Mormoopidae > Mormoops > Mormoops blainvillei. Next base: position 82,799 of record PVJD01005946.1, read on the forward strand.
CCACTCCCGCCAGGACCCTCCACGTTCTTCAGTGCGCGCTTGCACAAGCTTCCTGACCTCTGTAAGCTTCAGCTTCTCCACCTAAAATGCAGGAAGGCTAACCCCTTTTCCCCCTTCACCCAGAGGCTCAGACCCTTTCCGGTTTGGCTGCCTCCAGCAGCTCCCTCTTCTCAGCCAAGTTTGTACGCCGTTGTGTGCGACCCTCGCCTTTCTCCACCCTCCTCACTCCATTCCGTGATCCCTCACCCGATTGCAGCTTTGGTTGTGACCCCTTTCCAGAGTGGAATCTACAGGGGTCACTGGCAGCCTCCTCACTGCCCAAACCAGTGGCCCCCGAGATGTCTTTCTCTCTAGCTCTCTCTCTTTCTCCCTCCAAATCCCTCTCTGGTTCCCCAGCCCAGGCTCTCTTGGTCGGAGCGTCCTCTGAAGCCTGTCTTCCTTTGCCCTCTCTGACCATAGCTGGCCTCAGTTTCCTCAGCCCTCCTTTGCCACATGGAGTTGTCCCCAGGTGGTTAACTCATCTCTCAAGTACTTCTCTCATCAGCCCTTCTCTGCAAACCCTAGTGAAGGCCTACCACTTCCCCCATGACTGAGGAAACCATTCTCAACGTCTCACTCACACTCCACAGCCACTCAGTGGGAGAGCTCTGCCCACGTTCCTGCAATACGCCAGGCCTTCTGAACACTCAGCCAGGTTTTCTTCTTTATTCGCAAATGTGATCCTGGACCTCCACACCTCTCATGCGTGTGGACTCCCCACTTGTCTCCCTGCTTTCACTCCCTTTCCTTCCAGAGACAATGCAGCTTACATCAGCAGTACCATCATAACGATTACTGAGCCCTTACTATGCGTCAGGCATTGAGAGCTTTATCTGTATCCTCATGTACTCATTGATTCCTCACAACAACTATATAAGGGTAGTACTGTTCTTATCCCCATTTCAAAGACAAGAAAAGCGAGGCATAGAATTTAAGTGTATGCCCTGGCTGGTGTGGCTCAGTGAGTGAACGCTGGACTGGGGACCAAAAGGACGCTGGTTCTATTCAGGATCAGGGCACATGCCTGGGTTGCCAGCCAGGTCCCCAGTTGGTGGCATGCAAGACGCAACTGATCAATGTTTCTCTGACACATCAATGTTTCTCTCCCTCTTTCTCCCTCTTTTCTCCTCATTCTAAGAAATAAATAAAATCTTTTTAAAAGGACATTTAAGTGCCCTGCTCATGGTTAGATGGGTAATTACACAGTTTCTCAAGTCTTGGAACTGCAATTTGGACACAGAGAGTCTGATCTGGCTGCAGAGCATCTGACCTAACCATTCGGCTCCACTGCCGATCTGCCTCTATTAGTAAAGTCCACACGTTTCCACCTGGCCTCTGAGGACCTGCCTGTATAGTTCAAACACACTTTTTCATTCCTGCTGGTCTGCTGTGCCCAGTGGGTGCCCTCCTAGCCCCCATCCTGAATGCGCCCCTCACCTGCCCACTTCCACAGTTCACCCATGTCCTCTGGCCACCAGGCGCCTGACAGGCTCAGCCGTGTCTCCATCTGTCCAGCCCTCCCATCTGTCAAGGCCATCTCAAGTGCGTCTTCCTCTGTGCCGGGCAGGCCGTGCTGAAAAGCAACACGGTGGGAGAGAGGAGACCTGAGCACAGTGCCCTTGCCCTTCCAGGAGGTAAGTGGGGGATCCGGAGCCCGCACTCCAGGCCTCCATCCTGCCACCCACAGATGGAGGGGGCAGGGGTAGATCAACTTCAGGTGCCTCTGGTGCTCTAAAGGTCTAGGACCTCATGTTTTCACAGTCCCTGGAATGGAGGTGAGCGTGCCCTCTTGAATCCGTTTAACATTCACAGAATGGAGAGAATGTTAGGACTGGGAAGGACTTCAGAGAAAATATAATCTCACCCCCTCACTTTTCCCCCAGAGAGGCTGAGGCCCAGGGAGGGGCCTAACCGTCTGGGGAGAGGTGGGAGGGAAGCCGGGCTGGCTGCTCAGTGCAGGACCCATCTCAGCAGGTCCTCAGCACCCAGGGAAAGGGGGTGGGAGAAGCCTGGCTCTGGGCCGGCCTGGTCTGCCAGCTCCAGGAGGCCTCGGTAGTTTTCCACAAACCGGCAGGCCTGCAGCCCGGGACATGGGCTCCCTTCTCCCCTTGCCCCCCGCATTCCTCTGCACGCTCAGGCAGCAAAGTGGCATTCCCGGCCCTGTTGGGGCGGGGCAGGAGGGAGGCAGAGACGCAGCCACACAGGAAGACTCACAGAAGACTGATACGGCCGCAGTCCCACGGACCCAGAGGGATAACACAGGTCCAGGTGAGGCAAAGAGGCCCAGGCACAAGCGACTCGTGTGGATCTAACACGCTCACCTTGCCAGGCAGGTAGACACATTCTCGGAGTCACATGCAAGTAAGACTGTCACACTGGTAGGTATTCCTCCCCTGCACAGACACACATAGGCACATTCACACCCGGAGGCTCACGTGTACCCTCAGCAGACACCGCTCCATCAACCCCCCCGCTCTGTCCTCCCTCCTACTCCTGATCTCCCACACTGCTGTTTAGGTCAAACATTGTTCTAGGAAAGGGAGAAAATTCCAGAGCTGCCTCTGGCCAGGAGCTAGACAAAACCCAGGGGCCGGCCAGGCCCTCTCTGCACTGAGAAGGCGCCGCTTTTTGATTCCAAAGAATTCATTGGACCATCCCCACCCTGTTTCCGGCGACCCGAGTGAGGCTGGCTCTGGAGAAACCCGCCCCCACCCCGAGCTTTTCTCCAGCTCCTGGGGTCCCCGGCTGTTAGGGGCAGATTAGAGAGGTGTCTAGCAGTTCTTTCCCTGGTTCATTCCCCTCCAATCCCCTCTTTACCCCCACCTACCTGACTCCTCCACCCACACACCTGTCTCCCTCACTTTATTTCCCAGCTTCAACCCATTTGTCCTCCAAGACGTTAACTCCACACCTTCCCTGAGTCCACCACACTCAGTAACCAGAACACAGCTCCCTGACCAGATGGACCCTGTGACTTACACCTGCGCTTGTCTCCTCCTATTGGATGCACCATGACTACCTGGTGTTGGGTGGGTCCAGCAGGGTGGCTGCAGGTGCATCTGCCATGTTGGCAGACAAGGGCTCCAGTTCCAGCCTCATCCCCTAGGTGTCTTGGGACCTTGGACAGGTGGCCTCAACTCTTGGCACTTCAGCTCCCCCTTTTTAAAATGGGAATGATGATGTCACCTAGCTCTCAACAACTCTATACTTTATCAAAGGGCCTAATTTAGAACCTGGCTGTGGCCGAGAAACGGGCTGCACAACTTTGGTTTAGTAATTCCACCTCTCTCAGCCTCAGTTTCCCTGTCTGGGAAATGTAATAACCCTTGCTACCTGGGGTGGTGAAATACCCTGTCCGGAGCAGAGGGCCTGGGAGGGGGTGTCCCACCAGTGGCCTCCCCTCCTCCACCCCCACCTCGCCTCCCACGCTGTCTGGCCCTGGCGGAGAGGGCGGTCAGCCAGAAGGGATTTACAGCCCCAGACCCTCCTGATCCGCTGAGTCCGCACAGAGGCCGCCTTGTCCCTCTGGGGACCCGAGGCCGGGGCCGCGGTGCCAGTGGCCACCCCGCCCCCGCCTGACCCTGGCGGCCTCAAGGGCTGGCGCCTGATTTCCTGGCCCGAGCCCAGCGTCACCCCTCCCCCAGCCTACTGCTTGGGGGAGTGGGGTGGAAAGCTGCAGGCGCAAAGTTTCTGTCCTAGCTCCCCACCTGCGCGCTCCCACCCCACCCACCGTCAGGCAGGAGACAAGCCCACCCCTTAAGCTGGGACCCTGCCCCTCACAGCAAAGGACGAAGGCCTAGCCTCTTACCCACTATGCTCATCTTGGGCATCCTGACCGATGACCTCAGGTTTCCCCTGAAAAAGCCTTGGAACTTGGGAGGCCTCTCAGGATGAGTTCAACTGAGGATGTTTGGGGGTAGGGGGGTGCCGGTTAGTGTATTTCCTGTTGGGACCAGCTCTGGGTGTTCTGGGTCAAGTTTGGGGGATCCAGTCAGGGCGCTCCTGATCTGAGTTGGAAGCCAATCCAGGTGTTATCTGATCCAGGTGTTGCCTGGTCTAGGCATTGGAATCTTCTCTCAGTGTTCAGTTTGGGTATTGGGACCCTGTCTGGGTGCTTTGCCTAAATGTTGGGATCTTCACTGAGTATCTAGATGGAGTTGTAGGGACCCTCTCAGACTGTTCTAGGTTTGCAAGGGAAACTTATACAGGTGAATCCAGCCCAGGTGTCGGGGCTTTTCTCAGTTCTCCGAGTCCAGGTGCGGTCTGCACTAGGTTAGGGCTCTCTCTGGCGTGGCAGTTGGAAAGCCATCCAGCGTATGTGGCCCAGGGTTGGGGATCTTACCTGGGTGTCCGGCTGGGTTTGGCAGCTGCCCTGGTGGCTCCTGTCCAGGTGTTAGTGGTTGCTTGGGGGTTTCTCTGGGGACCCAGACCCTCCCATAGGCCCGAAGGCACACATCACTGGAAAGTCCCCATCCCAGTTCACGAAGACCCTTGATAAGCCAGCAAAGCGAGGGGCCTTGGCAGCTCAGCTTGACACCCCTATTCAGAACCCGGGAAGTGGAGGCAGGCGCCAGACCCCAGCTGGGAATCATTCATGACTTCACTCCGCCCAGAGGCATGTCCGTTCCCTTCTACGGCTTCAGTTCCCTCACCAAGGAAATGAAAGAATTGGATTTGAGATTCCCCACGCCCCGCGTACCACCCTCTCCCCGCCTCACCTACGCGCGCCCGCAGAGCGCGTGTTCTCACCTCTTGACGTTTGCCCACTCTGATCTCCTGGCCTCGAATGCCTTTCCCTCTCTAGCCTCAACCAGTCCCTTAAGCCCCTTTCTTCTAGAAAACTTCCTCTCCTTCCCCCTCCTATCCCCAGGGTGTGAACCGTCCTTGCCCTGAGAGAAGACCACAGGCAGCCACAAGCCCTCTGGCTCTCTCCGTCCAGCTGGCAGCTCTCTGAGGGCAGGACCCTGTCTGCTCTGGCCCCCACTCTGAAACCTCGTTCTAGGTGGGTGTGGGGCTCAGGGTCTCGCGCTCAGCTCAGCCACCATCCCAGGCTAGAGCTGACCCTTTAAGAAGAAGAAGAATGTCTTTAATCTCTAATACACCGGATAGCAGGGTGGGCTCTAAGCGGATTTGGGAGCCCATCTCCTGCCCGCACCAATCCTCTTTTCCAGGCCACTGCACTCATGTGACAGCCAGTCCGGGGCACCAGGGAGCCCTCAGGACCACGTGGTTCCAAGCGAGTAGCTGGACATTGGCTTCCCAGTTCCACCTCTTCTGAGCGGCTGTGTACCCAGCAGAGCGAAATCAGAAACCTGAGGGCAGGAGTGATCTAGAGGAACTACCCTGTTCTTTGGACCAACCCGCACAGCTAAACACGTCAGCAGGAGTGTCCCGGTGTACTCATGCACACACAGACATGCACATGCACTTCTCGTGGAGAGGAAACTGAGCCAGGTTCAGGGCCGGGCACTTTGCAAACATTTCTTAGTCCTCACAGCAGCCTTGTAGGAATCATTAGCCCTGTCTGCAGATGAGGGAACTGAGGCTCAGAGAGGGAAGGGGCTGAGATCTCATGCACACAGCTATTAGAATCGAATTCAAAGTCACACTCCTCGCACGCAGACATTCACACACATGCAAGCTCAAGTGCACACAGCGTTCGCATACTTGTGCTTAACCTCTACACACGGTCATTAACTGTCAAAGCTAGAAGGGTACTTAAGAGATCGCCTTGTCTTTGACATTCCACTTTACAGAAAGAGAAAGGGGAAGGGATTTACGTTTTCAAGACATTTAAGAAGTGGCAGAACCACCTGGCTGGTGTAGCTCAGTGGATTGAGCATCGGCCTGTGAATCAAACGGTTGCCAGTTCGATTCCCCAGTCAGGGCACATGCCTGGGTTGCGGGCCAGGTCCCCGGTAGGGGGCACATGAGTGGCAACCACACATTGATGTTTCCCTCTCTGTCTCCCTCCTTTCCCCTCTGTCTAAAAATAATGAAATAAATAAAATCTTCAAAAAGGCAGAACCAGAACTAAAATTCACATTTATTGTCACACAGAGTCCTGGGTATACACATCCACATGCCATACAGCGTACCCCAAGGCTCTAACACAAAACCCATGAACGCACCCATTGACGGTCATTCCCTCTCACGCATATCCTTACGTGTTTTGTGTACCTGCACGCGTGCCACTGCACACACCTACTCAACACACACGAGCACGCACACTGCATCTATACTTGCACACAGTGCACATTCATGTACACTCATTCACACGCAACCCCTTACACTCATATATCTATTCACACGTACACACACATCCCTGTTCTCTTACTCCCACACTGACATGCACCCACCCTCCTGATGCAGGAGAGATAAGCTGACCCCGATAGAGACATAAGCTGAGCCTGATGGAGACCCTGCACGGCTCAGGCTGGACACTGGGGTGGGAGCTACACACTGAGCCTGACATTGCGTGGGTGTGTCCTGGCGCCGCCACGGGCAGCCCTGGGAAGCGCGCTCTGCCTGCAGTTCCCCACAGGCTCAGGCAACTTGCCTTGGCCAAACATAACAGGTATCCCCAGAAAGTGCTGACTCATAAGCCAGGAGTGGCCAGGCCAGCCTGGTGACAGGGCTGGTCCCAGCTTGTGAGCTCTTTGTCTTCTGCCTAGAGCCACACCAGGGACTCTCCTCCCTCAAAGGGCCAGACCCTGAGTCACGAGGCCTCTTCCTACAGGCACTGAAGAGGAAGGTCGAGGCGCCAGGATCTGGGAGCAAAGCAACCAGAGCAGCGTGGGATTTACCAAAGTTGGTGAGCTAGCTCACTCAGGCTTCCTAAGGACACTGAAATGGACCAGTTAAGCCACCGAAGTCATTCTCAGTGAGTGAAATGTTATGTATGTATCAAATACAAGTTAATCTCAAAAGAGCAGTCCAAGTTCTCTAACAGATGCCCTAAGTTAGACAGACCAGTCACATGAACAAATAATTACAATGCAGGGTTTGGGGCTGTAACACAGCGACAGATGGAGCACGGCAGGAACACGGGTCGGGGAGCAGCCACTTTGGACCAGAAGTCGGGCCACTTGTCCTGGGTCTTGAGTGGTGAGTAGGAGCTCACCAAGAAGCTTTCCAGAGGGAAAATTATATTTCAGGGAACAGAGACCAGCATAAGTGTGGGATGAAGTGGAGGAGTGAAAGGGATGGGCACTGAAGTTACAGGAAATGAGGCAAATTGGAGTCAACCATTCATTTATCGGGTACCTACTGTGTGCTAGATTATGACACATAAAATGTACAAACCTGTATCTCAAAGAGCTCAGGCTCAAAGGTCCCAAAGTCAAGTACTTTCAGGTGGCAAGCAAGTGAAGTAGAGAGGAGCGAAATGGGGGGCCGTGAGCAATAGAGAATGGTGGGGCTTGTGTCTAACAAGAGAGTTCATGCCCTGTCTAAAGTATTATGTCCAAGAATATTTGTCAATCCTGTGGCAGCCAAAAAAAAAACCAAAACAAAGCTGATCTGTGGGCCGGGTTCAGATGATAGACCCTGAATCTGCAACCCTTGGTTCAAGCCTCCTAGAATTTGGAGGAAGCCTTCTTTGTGGAGCTAAGGAGTTTGGCTGTAACCCCACAGGTGGACCTCAGACCCATGGGAGGTTCTTGCCGTGAAAGGACATTTGTCACAGAAACCTCCAGGAGAAAGCTCTCCCACTATGACCGTTGGACATAACAGGGCTGTGTGGGTGTTGTTCAGGATGCTAAAGACAAAGACAGCATTCTGCTTCATCCCATCATAACTGTTTCCTGGCACGGGCCACTCTGTCGTCACATGAATCTTCATCCTCATCCCCTTCTCCCACCCCTAACCCCAAACCCTCTTTTTTCTAGCCATAGAAAAACAGACTACATCGGGTCACCCATATTTCTCCCTTTGACCCAGGGCCCCCACAAAAGCACACCCAACACACACACTTCTCTGTCAGGTGAGGGGCTTAGACTAGTTGACCTGGGAATGGTCCTCCCTTGTTCCACCTCATGGCAACGTCAGAACGGCCTTAGAGATGAAAGTGCCTGACCTGGTATCTTGGTTCCTCTGCAGCTCCTTGGGACGCCTGGGGGCTAGATTGGTGTCCAGGCAGGAGCGGGGAGCCCCTGGGGCCCAGATGCAGCTTTCCCATTGCATGGGGAAGGAGAGAAGCATGGCCAGGCACCCAGCACAGCCTACCCGCTCCCAGCACATGGGCAGACCCCAGGGGCTTGGCTGTGGAGCCTGGCAACTGCCTTGGGTACAAACTGGCACCCCTCCCACCCCCAACAGCCAGCTCTTCTCTCCTGGATCCTCATTAAATTATTCTGCCCACTGGCCCCAGGCTCAGGCTGCCTTTCATGCGTGCCCATCCAGCTTCTGCGGCCCAAACCAGGCCCCTCATACCAGGCAGGGCTAATGGGCTTTGATAGCTTCCCTGGGGCCCCGTGATGGCAGGGACGCCAAGGCCCACACTAACACCAGCAGGACACATGCTCAGGCCCAGTGGACAGCCAGAAGTTTCCACACTTCCGTACAGCATTCTCATATGCACACACCCACACACACACTCACCTAGTCCCAGTGGGACCTGCACTGTCTCCCAGGTGCATGCCCCCTGGCACACGCACATGCATTCAAGCACACCCATGCACACATCCATGTACACACACATTCATGCCCACTCACATACGACACTTGCAGCACATGCACCCTCTCCCCACCCTTGTGATCTCAGACACTCACATCGTGCCACCTGGGCTCTCCTAAACCTTCCTTGCCCCTCATCTGGCCTGTGAGATCTTCTGCAATCTCACCTCACCTCGCCTTCCTTGTTTTCTTTTTTTTTTAAGGTTTTACTTATTTATTTTTAGAGAGAGGGGAAGGGAGGGTGGAAAAGAGGGGGAGAAATGTCGATGTGAGAGAGAAACATCAATTGGTTGCCTCTTGAACGCGCCCTAACTGGAACCAGGGACCAAACCTGCAACCCAGGCAGGTGCCCTGAATGGGAATAGAACAGGCGAACTTTTACTTTGCAGGACGATGTCCAACCAACTGAGCCAAACTGGTTAGGGCTTTCCTCCTTTTTCAGAGGTCATAGCATTGTGATTATGAACCCAGGCAGCCTGACGTCAGCTCTTGGGTGCCCCGTTAATAAACCTCTCCAGGCCTCTGTTTCCTTTCCCGTAGAATGGGAAGGATGATGGTATCTTCCTAGAGTTGCTGTGTGCCTTCAAAAAGGTTCTGTTCTGGAAGTTATCTATTTCTCCTTAGATCAGGATTACAGAATGTTTACTGTGTGATAAACCATTGAACTTAAAAAAAAAAAAAAGAGTTCCTGTGCTTACCCATTTAGTACCTGGTGCATAATAAGAACCAAACCAACACTGACCACTGTCCCTTGCCCCCGCCCTTCATACGTTTCGCCTCAGCCATAACAAAACCATTAAGTTTCTTAAACATGCCAACCACTTACAGGCTCGTGACCATTCACATGTAGTGTTCCTTTATTTGGAACACCTCTTCCCCACTTCTCCCCTGCCTCCCCCATCTGCCTGGTGTGCCCCTACCATCCTTTAAAATCCTACTTAGGGGGTTCTGCCCATGCTGTATCCCACCCCTGACCTGAATTGTCCCTTTCCCTGGGCTGTGCGCTCCTCCAGAACATGGGGTCCTTGTGAAATTTACGTCTTCAACCCCATGCCCAGCACTGAACCTGGACCCTAACAAGCAGCAGTGGTATGTGAGGGAGTCAACAGTGCTCTGTCATAACAAGGTATAAACAAGAGGCACTTGTGCAACTGACTATTAAACGTTATGGAAACTGTGTAGCCCGAAGTGCTGATATAAACAATGATAGCATTACCAGTAATGACGGCTGCCCTCGCTGAGTGGGAGCTGTGGGCAGGCTCAGCACTAAGGGCTGCTGATTTGATGCTTTCAGCGCTGCTATGAGGCTGTGGTGGCGATGTGTCTGTCCCCTGGGGAAATGAGTGCGTGAGGCGTGCGCGACGCTTCCAATGGAAAGCTGTGCGACAGGGAGAAGGGATGGATCACTGTACACACGGTAACAGGCGTGGACCTCAAAATCATGGTGTCGAGTAAGAAAAGTAGGGACCAGAAAGATTCACAGCATTGTACCATTTTTGTCAATCAATTCCTCAAAATGCATATTTTACAAAGACAAGCACAGTTTAAGGACATTAAAGACACACTGGCGTGGATTCCTGAATTGCAAGAGGCAGTAAAGAATGCGGATGAGAATCTGGGAGGAAGGAGAAATTAAATTAGCAGAGAGGAGTGCGACTAACTCAACTCTGTGTACCCAAAGTCCAAACAAACAGGAAAAAATATCAAATCCCTGAGAGCATATCATTTTTTATCTCTTTTACAGTTGGGAAAATAACCTAGTTATGCAGTCATTCTGTTATTTAAATGTTGGTTTTATAGTATCCAAACAGCGTCACTGTTGATAGTCCTCCTTAATGCAAAGAAAAGCTCGATTTTCATTTGATGCTCTCTCCCTGTCCCTGTCCCTGTCCCAGTCCCTGTCCCTGTCCCAGTCCCAGTCCCTGTCCCTGTCCCTCTCTTTTCCTTATCCCCGGCCCTAATTGGAGTCCTAGCTAGATTCTTCTGAGACAAGGGCAGATCCCACAACTTCTCTGTTCAGTCCACGCATAAGCGAATGAGCGAGTGAGTGAAGAAGGAAGAGAAGAAAAAGAAAGAGGAAGGTAAGGTAGAAGAGGGCTCTCCCAGAACATTCTCTTCCTTTCTCCACTCCTACCCCCGGGGAGTCAGCCCTGGGCTGGGGGAGGGGGGAGAGAGCAAAGGGCTAGGAACTGGATTGCTGATCTCCAAAAATCCTGCTCCAGGGGGCATTTGCTTCTGTGTCAGGAGGCAGCAGCCCTAGCACAAGATCCTGAAGCTGCAGGATAGCAGTGCTCCAGGGATCCCAAATCTTGCACGACCTGAGCCCCCTGCTCCAGGAGCGACACTCGGACTGGCCTTGAACTAACGTCAGTAAAGACGGTAACAACTAACGTGCCAGCTTGTACGGGCTCTTTTCCCTCCTCTAATCCTCTTCAATTTCCATATCATGTGTGCGCACTGAGGATTATCCTCATTTTCCTGGTGAGAAAACTGAAGCTTAGAGAGACCGAGTCCCTTAAAGTTACTCAGTTCTCAGTAGTACCAATATAGCAAATGCTTTCGAAGGCCCATCCATGCCAACACTTTAAGCACTTTGGGTGCCTTAACTCGTGTGGTCTCAGGACAGCCTATGAGCAGCAGCCATTGCCCCCGTCTCACAAAGAAAGAACCAAAACTCCCAGAGGTGAAGTGACCGTCCTGGGCCACACGGTTAGCCTGTGGGAGTCCCGGAAAGTGAGGTGAGCTGCTCTGGCTCCAGAGCTGAGGCTGCTCACCCCAGGCTGTGCTGCCTCCTGCGGAGCAGAGCGTGGATCTGACTGCCTGGTAAACCAGCCACTTGGGGTGGGGTTGGGGGCAAGGGCAGGCGGAGGGCAGAGCAGGTGAGATTTCTTAACACCGGCTATCCTGGCTCCCTGACAGCCAAATGGGTGCCCATTGGAAACGAGGTCAAAGACACAACAACACACAGGCTCAGTCACTGGCCCTGCTAGGGCCTCATGCTTTGCCTACAGCCTCCTGCAAGGCCCCGAAGCCTGGGGAGATGGGAGAGGTCGCCCCCCCTCCCTTTTTCCCAGCCAGGACTGTGTGAGCTAATCCCGGGGAGAAGACTCATTATTAGTCCAAGAGAATCAGTCCCAGCCTGCTCTGCTGAGTCAGCCAAAATACAGCCCTTGTTCTGCCAGCTACGTGAGCCCCTGCATGGTTACCCCGGCTCCCAGCATGGCCCCCACCATGGGCATGCCTCACATGCCTGTGTCCCAGTGACCTGCCCCATAGAGCCCTCTCTGTTTACGTTCCTAGCCACAGACCTGTTTCTCAGCGCCATCCCCACCAACACCCCAAAGATAGCCATCTCCTGCACAGAGAACTGAGCTTCACCAGGAATGCAGCTCTGGGGAGGAGGGCTTTGTGGGAATGTGTGGCGCTTTTCCCCACACCCAGTACGGTCGGCTCCAGCGAGGAGACCTGTGGTCAGCCCACGTAACCCAGGGGTCTCTGCAGAAGCGCTGCAGCTCTCAGTGGAATCACCACCATCCTGGTCTTCATCCTGGTCTCCACGGCTACCCTTCCTACTACTGTGTTCCTTCACTACCCCGCCACTGTCACTGTGACCACCCCCATGATCACCACTGCCGTCAGCCTGATAGCAAGGCCACCATTAAGCTTTCCACTGACAGCAGCACCCACACCACACTTCTGTCGGTTCCATTAAGGCGGGCAGATGTCGCCTACACTCTCAAAAACAGGGTTGCCATGAGCACTGACACCAGTACCACCATCATCACCAGCAGCAAGCACAAAGCATCATTAAAATCATTTTCACCTTCTACCAACCTCAACCGCCACTGTCACTGCCATCCAAGATAACTGTCCTTTTACCACCAGAAATATGGTCATGCTTTGCAACACTAGCACCACCATTGCCTTTTCATTTAACATCAATATCAACATGATTATGGCGTCACTACCACCGTTACCACATGATCAGTGCCATTGCCACTCTCACCCTCCCCACCCTCACTGTCTGTTGGTACCATGGGTATCATAAATCCCACCAAACTGGGCACCACCAGCATCGCCGGTCACATTGCTGTTCCCATGGCAGAAGCCAGTACCGATGTTACTGTAACCACAATTATGGTGTTTACTACTACAGACACCGATACCCTCACTGTAACCCCCGTGCGGTTGTCACCAGTATCTCCACCACCAGGAATACCTCAACACCCCCGACACTGTCACCACCGTCACCGGACCTCTTTCTTAGAATGAGAAGCGTTTGTTGTTTACCCGAGCCTTTTTCTAGGCCAGGTAGAACGGATAAAGAACAAGCTGGAGGAAAGCAAAGGCAAAGTGCATTGTTCTGACTACCCAAGCACATGCCTGCTGTCTTCCTGTCAGTGTCCTCATGTGAACGGACTTGATTGTTTCCCTAAATTTGTCCGTGTCGCGATTCACAGAGGACCAGCCCTGCATGCCTGAAAAACACAGGAGTGGCTCCAGCAGTCATCCCCCACTGCCTGTGACATCAAAAAGTCCAACTCCCACCCTCACACACCCTCCTCCCTCCCACCTCCCTGCAGACATCCTGGGCCCCTGAAGATCTGTCCGCCTCTCCAACGTGGACTGTCTTCCGTTACCTTCCCCGGCCTTTGTTCTGCCTTTTTACAGCTGAACAGTGTGTGGAAGGAGTGCTGGTCTGAGAGTCAGAGCTCTGGGTCTGAGCCTTGATTCCACCACTAACTTTCTGTGTGGCCTTGGCAAACTCTCTCGCTGTTCTCTGCCTCAGTTTCCCCACTTGTAAAAAGAATGACCTTCTGACTCATGTTTTAAAGATTTTTTGAGCTGAGACACTCCCAGGATAGATTTGAACCCCTTTTCCACGAGGTCCCTTCAAATGGGAAAACAGAGATGGTCAAGCCATCTATTGGTTCTCTCAAAAGGCTCCCCTGGCCAGCTTGTCCTGTGATCTCCGGGGACCTCCTTGATCCCTGGATGCTGCTGCTGGGCAGGGTGGGGTCTGAAGGGTTAAGGGCTGTGCGGAAGCAAGTATCTTAAGATGAAAGGCTGGTCCGAGAGAACGCCATGTGGCTGTTGTGGTTGGCAGATGGGGGCAATGGGACCAGCAAAGTCCCAAAGGAAACCCCCTCCTGGTCTTACCAGAACAAAGTGGTATCTTACAAAAATGCCATTGTTCTTGGGCAAGTCTTTCCCATTTCAACATAAACCAGGAAGCAGTGCTTCCTCTCCTTAGGCGAAACCCCAAGTTCCCCCCCACCAGTGAGAGGGGGGGCAACAGAGTTTTTCCTGCGTTGAATGATCTACTGCAAAGCCCCTGCCCATCTGTTTCCAAGGCTTACTAACGCTGGTGTGTGTGTCTGCATGTCTGGGTGTGCGGTGGGGTGGGGTGGGGAGGGGTGGGGAGAAGAAACAGAGGAGCACCCCCTGGTCCAGTCTCTTGCCTCCAAACTCAACTCTGTAGCCTGAGCCAGACTATGAAAGAGGTGTCACTGCCCATCCATCTTTCCTCCCCTGTGACACACAGGCTTCCTTCTGTTGCACCCACATGGCAATCTTGTCCTTCCTATGCCTTTGCACATGCTGTTCCCTCTGCCTGGAACTTCCTCGTGCCCTTCACTCCACGCTTGCTCCATCTCATCACTTTGGTCTCTTGTCTAATCTCGGTGAAGCATTAACTGTTTAATCACTTGTTCGGCGTCTGCCTTTCCTGACATCCTGTCTGCTCCGTGAGAGGAAGGACTAAGAACTATGTCTATCTTGGTTATTACTGCATCCCCAGCACGTAGCACAGGATGGCACCCGAGGGTGTGTGCGTGTGTGTGTGTGTGTGTGTGTGTGTGTGTGTATTCCTCTTGCCCCTCACAAAGAAAACAGGTCACAGCTTCTCAGGCAAAGGAGCCACTTCCCTTCTCAAGCTGCAAGATCAGAGCGTTGCAGACCTTGGAGAGCATCCTGTCCAACCACTCCATTTTCCCAAAGAGACAACCGAGGCTTCAGTCCCTTCAGAAGACCCTGGTTGGTCAGTGGAATTGCTGAGCTAGATTCCAGGCGTCCTAATGTCAAAGCTGCTAGATAGCACTTAGTTTCCAAGCATGGGCACAGCCTGGTGCTAAACCTCTCACTCCACAGATACGAGACCCAGCACATTTGCACATCAGGGCTCCTGCCACAGGCCCTTTCCCCACCTCCCTGACTCACTGACGACACACGGCCCAAAGACAGAAATTGCTCAGTGGCTTTGCCTGGCTGAAGAGATCGGAAGCTCCCTCCTTACCACCACCACCTCCACACGTTCCGTCTATCTCTTTTAGGGAGACAGGTGTGAAATAACTTTCTGGGGCAGCCCCATGGGCTAAGGAAGCAGAGTCCCAGCTTTCTATCCTTTTAAACTCCATTTTTTTTTTTAAATGGACATTTCTGCTTTTGGTTGAACCAGGAAGGCACTGTCACTTAAATACTTGTGGATGAATCAATGGAGGAGGGCTATTACGAATACCCGCTCTGAGGAGTTGCGGGGCAGATTAAATGAGATGCCGCCCCCAGCGCAAATTGATGCCCCGTTAATGCTAGATCCCTTTGAAAAGTTTAAAGCGCTATGCAAATACAAGACCCTGTTACTTTCAAGGCAAGGAGTATTCACAAAGTGTCCCTTTTACAAATGTGTCTTCAGGCTCTCTGAGGAAAGGAGGCAAATTCCCTTAAAAAGAATTGTCCCCTGAGGTCAGCAGTAACTAAGGGGAGGGCGATGCTGGGAATGGTTAGCTTCTGCCTATTCTTTACGAAATATTTGTATATGCTTGGGAAGGACAAGTACGCAAAGGAAGTGAAGATGAACAAATAAACAGGCTGACACTAACGCTGCTTCCCGAAAAGAGAGACTTTCAAAATGGGAAGGTAGCTCGCTGTGTGCCGGGCCATTCTTTCCTGACTCCTCGGTTTCATTGTTATCTCAGGCCAGGGAAGAGGATGCAAACAGATGGATTCTGTGCTCCCGGGTAAGGGCAAGATAGGGAACAGATAAAATTCCACCTGAAGGCACTAAGATAAGTGGCTATTTTATGGATTTAACCCCCTGGAGTGGAGAAGAGGGGGAGGAGAAGGTGTCTTCACCCCCAGCTCAAGCGTTTCTCAGAAAACTGAAACAAAGGACATGATGCCCAGAGAACTTCTCACCCTGGGAAGGGAGAGCAGGTGGATTCCACTTAATTAATCCAAACCTGGAGCAAGAGGGGGTTAATAGCCCTTGAATTCCTGTAGAGGCGCTGCTTCGCCTGGGCCGTGGCTATGAGTTTGCAATCACAAATGCAAGTGTGAAAGAGCTTGCAAATCAAATTTAAACTGATGGTACATCCCATGATGCTGCACTGACAGGAGATGCAGTTCCCTTATCACTGGGAGGGTCTTCCACAAGAGTCTGGAAGGCTTATGTGGTACCCAGAAAACAAGGACCGACTCTTTGAACCTCTTGCTACTCAAAGCATTGTTTTAAGACCACCAGCGTCAGTGTCCCTGATTTGAGTTCCTTAGAAATTCAGCCTCTCAGGACCCGCCACAGGCCTGCTGAGTCAGAATCTGCATTTGATCAAGACCCCCAGGTGATTCACAGGCACATTCATGTTTGAGAAGCATTGTGAGGCTAACCCTAAATCCTCCAGGAGGCTGACAGCGCTGTGGCTTTGGGGGATCAAAGGAGTGTGGGTGTTTGGGGTCGGGGTCCCGGTGCTTCAGAGGCTGGGATTTTGCCGGGTCCCCCCCAGGACCTACCCACCCACCTCCCTCTTGTTCCTTCTTCCCTTTCTTGCAGCACAGTCCCCTCAGGCTTTAATCAACAAAAGCCTGAAAGACCAGTTGTCTGCGGGAGACTTCTGATTTCAGCCTGCTTCACCCGCACCCCTGAGGGGCCGGAGCACAAAGGCGGGGCTCTCTGCTCTCGGGGACAGGGACGAGCCAGATAGGGAGAGGAGATACGGGGAGAAGAAAAACCAGCAACACAAAATGGTATCTCAATCCTGTGTCCTGCCATTTCGTAATTCTTTAACTCGTGCTCTCAATTATATCTGGATTTAAGAGGGTGAAACGGAAGCTTATGCTGTAATTTTAATGGACTTGCTTTTATAGGACAAAACAAAAAAATGAGTCTGAATCCTAGAAATGATTGCTTCTAAGACTTTGGGGATTTAATGAGCTCCCAGTTGAGGAATTACCGTTTTTTTGGTCAGCATCAGTGTCTCCACCTCCCGCCCCCTAAAATAATAAGCCACATGGCGAATCCCACTGTACAAAGCAGAAATGCAGCAGCTTGAGTGGTCGCCAGGTCAGGGCACAGGACCCCGACCAAACAGTTTCTTCATCCCCACAGTGGCCCCTGCAGTGCCTCAAGCAGACCCCAAAGCTGGGTGCAGCACGGGGTGAAGAACCAACCTGAGCCCACCCTCTGCCCAATACTGGAGTCTCTTAATAACGCCCTTTCCCCCACCTCTCATCACTCACTTCCAGAGGCCTCGCAGACAGCCAGGCCCACGGCCTAGCTGCGCCAGAGCCAGAACGCACCTTCTGTGTGATGGCCGAATTGGCTTCCCTTTCGCTTTCACGCAGAAGTCCTGGTTCTGCTGAGCGGACTGCAAGGGGTAGGTGGCGTTCCTCCTTCACATGACTTTGGAGCAGGTCTTTCCCTGGAGTCTCCTTTCCAGACGAGACAGGCACGTAAACCTGTGATAAATGGGTAAATAAATGAATACATGAAGAATCCTGCAAATGAGTGGATCAGAGGCAAAGAAAAGAAGAGAAAGAACAATTGAATAAAATACTCTGGTAGTTCTCTTCCAGACGCCCTTTAGCTTGGAAGTGGCTCTCTTGAAAAATTGACATGTGTAAGAAAATTAGAGGTTGTGGAACTAAATGCAATACTCCAGAAAAACCTTAGATGAGTGTTTTTCACCCTGTGGGCCCATGTGCGTAGTAAAAATCTATTTAATGGCTGTTAGCCATCATTTTACTTAATGAAAGAATTGAATAGAACAGAAAACATATGACACCAGCAGTGAGTTTGGGAAACTTTTTCCACTTCTACACACACCAGATGTGTGTACTGGGTCTTGATGTAAAAGTGTTTTTTTTTTACTGTGGGTCACAAGTCAAAAAATGAAAGCCAATCCAGACTTTAACCACCAGAAACCACTTTTAGTCACATTTTCAGATGAAGAAAGTGAGGCATAGGTAAATTAGCTTGCCTAAGGCACAACTGGTAAGTGGCAGAGCTGGGACTGGAATGGGACGGGGTGGGGGAGGGAGTCAGTCTAACTCCAGACCGTGCATTTTGGGCATCTCCACTTCCTGGTCTCTGGAATAAAAATGGCCAGGCCATGCAGGCAGATGGAGGGGAGTGAAGAACCAGTCTCAGGACCGGGGGGCACCCAGCAGGGTTTTCCTTTCCCACACTAGCACACATTCCCTTCCTCTGCACCTGCCCCCCGCACAGTGCACGCCCAAAGCAGACGCCAGTGGGCTTTAGTGAAAGGACCACATTGTTGATGTTCCAGGTCTTCAAGGAGGCCAAGTCCTATCCAATGGCATCAGTTAATTCCTCCCATCCTGGCCAGAGGGGTTCAGCCAGCCATGTGAAGAAGGCTGAGCTACCCTAAGATTTGGTCCATACTTCTCCATTAATGTTCAAAATGCTAGAGACATTTCAAAAGCCTCGTCAACTGCAAAACTGACCTCGGTGCTAGTGGTACCTGACCAGGAAATCAGCCCCTCCTTAATCCAGGCCATGCATCCTGAGAGAGTCTTGATGTTTTTATTCCCCTGGATAAACTCTGAACATCCTAGATCCTGTGTGCTTTTTTAGACAAATATGAACACCCTCTTTCAAATGCACATTGCCAAAAACCATTACCTCGGGTTGTGTCATCTTCCTCGCTTGAGGTCCCAAGGCTCCTCCTCCATTGCTGACCACCAGGCAAATTTTGGCAGTACTCTTGAGTTTACTCTGCTATAAAAGGAAGCCAATAATTTTAATATGTAAGGAGCTGGGGTGTGGCAGATTCCAGAACCTAATGGATGAATTCTCTCCTTTCTTCCTCAGTGCAGTTCTTAGACCAGCAAAGTCTTATTTTTACATTCTGAGTTTGTGGTTCTTTTCCCACAACAAGCTCTGATCACCCTCCTATGGGGGATATCTGGAGAGCCAGACATGCACTGACCTAAGTGAACCTGTCTCGGCTCCCTATAATCCCTGCTCAGAAAAGGAACTTCTGGAATTTTGCCTGGGATTATCATAAATTCAGCGCACCATGTTTTTCCCTTGCTCAAATTGAGGCAGCATTTATTTTGGCTTTTTTCCTGGCATCTCTCCCCTCCCTAGAAAGGCCCCGGAATGACCTGTCTCAGTCTGGAGGGACCTCAAACACAGCAAAGGCAGTTGGGGGCCGCCAGGTCCCAGCCTAACCCGGTCTTTGGCCAAGTTGCTCTACTTCTCTGGTTTGAGAGCTTTCTTCTTGATAGAAAAGGCAGGGTTTGTCGGGGGTTCTGTCCTGTTACATGAACGGTAAGCCTGCCCTTCACTTTTCTTGCTCTGACTGCGGTTCAGAATGTCTCTTTCATCTTCTCTAAGCCTTGGTATTTCAGGGAGGTGGGACTCAGCCACACCTAGGAAGGCCTCATCTTGTCCAAGGTCTAAGCCAGAGCAAGGGAGGCGCGGCAGCTAGAGCCCCCGCCCGGCCCAGGCATGGTCTGCAGGGCAGGGGTCATCAGCCGTTGCCACAGCAGATGTAGATCTGCACCAAGGTAAGTGTGTAGGCTTTGGAGCCACACAGTCCGGGATGGGGAATTCTGGATAACAAGTCCCCTCCCTCAGAGTTTCTGGAGGATTAAAGGAGATTACATTTGTTAGCCTTCGGTGTCTGGCATACAGCAAGACTTTAAGAAATCGTGGATGGTATGGTTAGCGTTACTTTGCTGTTATCAAAGAGCTCTGGTAGTCCCAAACATTGCAGGGAATGTTCAGGGCCCGTCCAGGACTTCCAAGGCCCCAGGGACTCCTCCAGATGCCTCCTCTGACACACAGACACCACAAGCCAGGGCAGGCTGGATTCACCGTGGCCCAGGCTCCCAGTTATCTAGTTATCAGTCAGGCTTCTCAGATCTCCTTCCCCACTGATATGGGCAGTGACACCACCCAGGCATGCTCGCATGAGAGAAGGAGCACCGGGCCTGGAGGCTCATGGGATGGGATCCCATCCCAGCTTCACCTCCTGACTCTGCTGAGCCTCAGCTTGCTCTCTCACCAAATGGGTACAAAGACAGAGCCTGCCTCAGTGGGGTCTGGTACAAAGACTTTAATTCGGCCCCTAAGTGCCCAAACTACTTTGACGATCAAAGAAGGCAGGTATCCTGGGGAGGGAATGAGGGGCCAGGGAGAGGGTAGGTGGTCTTAGAAATAGAAATCTTTCCTCAATAGCTCATTGGCAGCTCCTGGCAGAGAATCTGCCCCCATGGGATTCTGGTTGGGCATGTGGTGTGAAGGTGAAGGGAGAAAGAGAGGCATCAGCGAGTTGAAAAGATGAGGCCTCTTCAGGAAGCACAGAGACTAAAGTTCCATGACCAGTGAGTGGAGAAACTGAGATTGGAACCCAGGTATGTCTGACCCGAAGCTTGTGCCCTCTCAACTTCCGGAAGCTGTCTAGGGGGAAGACTTGGCTTTCCAATGGGGCCTCTCGCTTTCCAGCTCCATCAAACGGATGCCGAAAGCCCCAGGCTACCTTGACCTCAGCAAGGTGCTCAGGCTGCTGTCAGACTGTGATGCAAAACTGACAAAGTCCGGCCAACTCAATGGGGATTTCCTGAGCAAAGACTGCCCATTGGAAGGGTCCCCACACTGGGCAGAAACGGCCAGATCCTAGGACCTACGTGCTTCTTTTTGGCTGGGAGTTGCCCAGAGAGCACGACCTTGGCCCAAAGGCTCTGCAGGTGGAAACTGTCACCTTACTGTACCCCTTTAAACTAAATAGCTAGTCCTTCATCGACAGTTCAAGTCATGCACCTTCATGGCTCCCACAGTCTACACTGTAGGGATGCCTTTCTCCAGGCTTCTGGCTGACCTCTCCCTCTTCCTGGAGAGAAAAGACTTAAAAGAGGGAGGATAGTGGGGCAAAGTGCAGCTCCAGGCACTGGAGCTCATCTTGAGCTTCTAATGGGGCTCATCACCTCATCTCGTCCACTGTCTATGCCAAACTCCCTCGACCCCCCACCCCTCAGCTACCACCATGGCAGGTCAGGTGATGTGACCCAAGCCCTCATTACCCATCCTGGAGCCTACGGTGTGGTTTTTTTTTTTCTGGAATCTGCCACAATCGTCACACCACATCTTTTTCTACACTGGCATCTCCAACAATGAGACCTTCTGGATTGTGTGACCCGAGTGGCCGTGCTGTTTCTCCTACAGCCTGGGATTGCTGCAGAGTCCTTTCCTGCTCTGGCCCCACCCAAAGCTGGGGGACTTTCATGTCACCCTGTGTGTGAAGTGGCGCAGTGCCCGTAGAAATAGAATGCATGCCTGTGGAACCCAAAAGGTCTAACTGACCCTGTGTTTCCTTCTATATGGTGGCAGAAGCAAAATGCCTCCACTTGTGTTTTGCTTTAAACAGGTTCTCCCAGCACGCTCTGGCTCCTAGACTCCTAAAATCTTTCCTGGTGTGGCAGGCTTGTGAATCTTTGTGAGCCTTACTTCCCAACTTCTGGAGCATATGCATCTTATCGAGGCCTCCAGTATTCTGGCCACCACTTGCTCCTCCTCCCAGTCAGCGTGACGTCATGGGTGTCATGGGTGTCATGGGTGTCATGGACCAACGCGATGTTCTGCAGGATGTCTAAGTGGTCTACATTTCTTTGGACTATGGTGAGAAGGAGCGAGAGAATCAGCACAGTCCTGGGATAGAACCATGAAGGTATATTGTTGTCCATTCCATGTGAATGTGAACTGTTTTTGATCTTCTTTCCTGATTGGGACAGAAAAATATCACATTTGTCAAGGTAATAGCAGCATACCACGCACCTGAATGTGGTGCATTAATATATATCATATTAATCTGCTCTAGCGAAGACCCGAGATCAGCATGGCAGCTGTATTTGGGGTTACTATTTTGGAGAGCTTTCAGTGGTCTACAGGCACGCTCCAGGATCCATCTGGTTTCTGCAAGGACGAGACTGATAAATTAGGCAGAGATATGATAGAGGCCATCACCCCTGCACTTGATATCCTTAATAATAGCAATAATATCTACCATCCCTCAGGATACAATATTGGTTTTGGTTTACTATCATGGTGGGGAGTGGGAAAATGGAGAATAGAGTGGAACAAGAGAGAGAACAGATTCAGAGGCTTCCCCTTGTCCTTCTCCACTATGATAGCTCTTACCCCACAGGTCAAAGGCCCAAAGGATTACTCTATCAGCCAAGTATGTCAACACCAGTTATATGTCAGAGATCAGAGAAATGAGTACTGAGTGGTTTCACACCCCAACTGGGTTCACTGTAAGCTGAATTGTAGATAAGACTCCGGTGATTATTAATTGACCTTCATATGTAGGTCCATGACATTTCAGGTCTCTAGACATCAATGTCAACACAGACCCTGGGTCCAGTAGTCCTAACAATATCCAGGTATCCCATTTCCGCAGTAAACACACTCTGAGTAAATGACCATCAGTCTCTTTGGGGAAGGACTAGGAGGATATGCTATATGCTTGCTGCAGTGTAGCACAATCCTTCCTCCTGGACACCCAGCTGCCTCTTCCATCAACAGGTTTTCCCTTCTACAAACACCTAAAAACTGGATGAAGTCCAAGAATTGACCAAGACATTGCGACATTTCATTGGTGTGACCACTCAAAACTCCCTGATTAAACATTCTTGATATCCCGTTAGCGGGAGGTGGGCCATCTCTGCATGCTCTGATATGTAGAGCCTGGGGGGCAGGCAAAATAGAAAGCTGTCCGCGTCCCATGTGTTCCATCCCAAGTTTTCTTAACCAGAACCCTGGTCTTAGCATAGCAGACTTGCCTCAGCGGAGCCTTCTATCGTCTTTGAAGTTCCATGTTCTTAAATCCTGATTTTGATCATAAACTTTTCTGAGCTCCCTTTGCAGGAAATAAAAGCTTGTTTGTAAGCTACCCCAAACCATCTCCACATTGAAGTTTTTGTTTTCAAGCACCCTCAGCTTTTCATGATTTCTCTGCAGGGTCGATGTAACTTACATGGGTTAATGCACTCAGTTCATTCCATTGTTCTCTGTGCACTGCCCCAGTGCTTTTCAAACACCTGAATCATTGCATGACCAGGGCAGTCCCTCCCAATGGAAGTATTAGCAACTGAGCCACCACCTTGTGCCAGGGACTATCAGACCTCACGTACCCCTGGGGATGGGGGTCTTCATTGACAGCTGGGCAGCAAGTGACCTAATAAGTAAATCCATCTTCCCCTCTGTGCCTCCTTCAGGAAGCAGACACTGTAATGGAGTTAGAAATACAAAATAGAAGACA